>LOJH01002334.1:11079-25833 GCA_001685095.1 Ellobius talpinus | reverse complement strand
ACACACACACACACACACACACACACACACGCACGCACACACACACACACGCGCACACACACACACCTGCACATACGCATATGCACACACACATATGCATATGCCCACACGTGCACATGCACGCACACATGCACACTTATTTACACACAGAACTGTCCATTTGCAAAACTGGCCTGCCAGTCTTTCTTGGGCTGCTTCTTACCTCGAGCATGCTCAACCCAGAGGGCCAAAGCTGGAGCAATCTTATCCCAAGGAGCATTCACGTTTGCTTTGATGAGCTCTGGGATGGAGGGTAGGGGGAGTTATCCCAAAGCCCCCTCACTCTGTGCTTTCCACACTCATCTTGAGTTAGCGTCTTCCTGCCTTCCCATGCTGAAGGTTTTGAGACAGAGTAAGCAGCTGACCATTCTTAGGCCCTCCAGAGATTAGGCCTACACGTGTCCATGGAGTGTTGTTTCCTTTGCCACAAAGGACCTGTGAATACAGAGGGGAGCGTAGCCCCTCATTCCTTTCTATAGTACCTGAGCTCTGCACTCACATAACAAACGAGTACATAGAAAGACAGGCTTGATATCCCACTTAGCAGCTATGGAAACTGAGGCCTCAAGGGGGCCAGGCTTACCAAAGCAACACCTGTCTGCCCCTGACTCACCCAGGCCTGCCAGATTTGTGAACACTTAGGATTCATTCCTTACATGGAGGCCAGGAGCAGAAAAACCTAAATCTCCATCAAGTGGGAGCAAAGTCTCCTGAGAACCTCCGGGCTTTCTATCTTGGCTGTGCCTGCCTTGCATCTGCCCTGGGCCAGGAGCAGCTTCATTTATGGTCAAAGCCATCCAGCAGCTTCTCCCTTCCTGAAGCAGTGGTTGAAGGGGGGTACCCTTGGCATCCCATACCCGACTCCATCAAAGAGCCTTCAGACTGGAGATGGACTACAGTTTTCTGTTCCTGAGAGCAAGCAGGAAAGAAGGAGGAGAAATGGAGACAGTAGGGGTCAGTATTTGTTCAGTGGAGGCCACAACAGACCACTGTGGAGGACTGGCTGTCTATAGGCTGGGTGCCCAATGCCTCTCAGAGGCACGCCATCAGAGCCACAGACCGCCCTGGCCCTGGCCCCAGTAGGTGAGAGCATCACTGGAGCTTTCTGGGAATCCACATGGCCTCTTAGGAAAGAGCCTGCTTTGCACTGCTTGGGAAATCTGCCAGCTGTTGTTTTGTAGCAACAGAATCTTTCCTCTGACGGCTTTCTTTGAAGTTTTAAATGGAGGTATACTTTGTGTTTGGTGAAATTCTTTCTTATAAACATGGGATTGTGTAGACTGCCTGAGCAGAGATACAAGCAACTTCCATCTCCTCCACAACCCCAGCAACCACCGACCTGTTTTCTTTCCTATGAGTTCATCCTTTTCTAGAATGTTCTATAAATGGAAGCATGCATGATGCAGGCGCTGCATTGACCATAGTATACACAAGAGCCAGCCGTGCTGCTGAGCGCATCGGTAGCTTGCAGCTCTTTATGTGAGCAACAATCCTTGCAGGGAAGGTCCACTGGCTCGTCTGTTCCCTAGGAAGAACATGCTTCTTTAGGCTATTATCAAAAAAGTTTCTGCAGGCACTCCTATACAAGTTTTGCATATATTTGTTTTGTTTTGTCTTTGGTAACTAGGCACAGGCTCAGCTTTCTCAGCAACTGCTCTACTGCAGTTTTGCTGGGTCCCATCTTGCATTCCCCCAGCCGTGAATTTGAGCTCCCATCAGCGTCACCACAGCTATGGCTGTTTCCTTCACTAGCCTTGCAATTATGCATCAAGGGGTATTTCTCCAGAAGTCCCAGGATATGGAACAGGGAAATGGGGTTGCCTGGGGTCAAATTAGAGCCCGGATCTCCGACTTTCCCCTACAGCAGTGGGGCTCCTGCAGGCCAAGGCCAACAAGTTGGGGGATGATCACCCAAGGCCACAATAGCTCATGGAGAGAGGCCACTGGTCAACAACCAGCATCTGATCTTGTTTTTTTCTGAGCACGGTGTCAAGGCTACAAACAGGGGGCTGTGGCCCTCAAGCCGTGCTCCAGGGACTTGCGTGGGGCTAGGTTGAGACCTGAGTTAGGTGCAGCCTGGGACTATTTTCATGTTGGGATTTTTGGATGAGATAGTAGAAAGCAGAGGGGTGCCAAAGTCATCAGGTCACAGAGATACGCAACAACAACAACAAAGAACCTGGTTTATCAGTAACATTTTCTATTGCCATAAATTAATCCAGGCAATGTAAGGGAGAAAGGGTTTATTTTGTCTCACAGTTGAGGGCCACTTCCATCACAATGGGGGTATTCAGTGGCAGGAGCTTCAGACATCTGGTCACAGTGCACCACAGTCAGGAAGCAGAGAGCCATGGGCGTTCACATGCTGCTTGACTTCTTCTGATGTCTGGGACTCAAGCCTAGGGAATGATGACGCCCACTTTTAGGGTGGATCGCCTCACCTCAGTCAACCTAATTAAGATAACCCCTTACAGGTTTGCCTAGAAGCTTGTCTCTTAGGTGATTCTAGATCCTGTCAGGGCGACAACACTGCCATCACATTGGGCAGGTCACTTTCCCCTTTGACCCTCAGCTGCAGCACTAATGAGGTGGGTGTGCATCTTTAAATTTCATTGGGTTATCAGAACATTTCAGCTCATGACCTGATTCTTTGTCAGATATACTTATTGAGTAACTTCATCTTGTGCAGACAATATCATGTACCAGTGATTGAGACAGGGTGGGTCCAGATCTCAGAGGGGAACAGAGTTGGGAAGAGACAATGAGCAAATGGACAGTATACCACGTGGTGGTATGTGCTGGGGGAAAATAAAGAATCAAGTAGAATATGGATACATATAGAGAAAGGGAATGCCACTGGAGACAGGGTGGTCAAGGGAGGATCCCTTGGGAGGTGACAGCTGATCAGAGACTTGAAGAAAGTAAGAATTTTTACTTTGCATGCATGCAGAGTCTTTGTTAGCCGTGCATCTTTAAGCAAGTTACTTAACCTTGCCAAACCTCCTTTACTTGATCTCAATGTAAACTGGATTGACATCTTCCACAATGGGCTGTTGTGAGATTGAGAGAAAATATAGAATAGGCAGTGTGGAGTCCAGTGCAAAGGCATTGCTCATCCAGTGTCCTCTCCTTTCTTCTGTACAGATGGAGTTAGTGGACCCAATTCCTGTCCCCTTCACATGCACACAGACCTTTGCTGGTGGGGGTGGGCTAGCCATTCTTTCCACCAGGATGGCGTATACTTCCGTGCCTTGACCTTGAATTTAGCCCCTTGACCAGTGTTAGCTAACATGGGCTGTTAGAACAGGTGACAGAAGCAATGGCCTTGTATTTCTGCCATCACCAAGAGAGAGCCACTCTAAGTAGCTTGCTGGATCAAGGAGGGGAGAGGCAAGGAACAGAGTCCCATGAGCTACAGTGTGGAGCCAGGTTCAGCACAGCTCAGAAAAGACCTGCAGCTTCTGGCCAACTTCCAGATAAGCAAACCAAAAGAATATTGTTATCTAAGCCATTGAGTTTCTGGGTTGTTCGTTACACAGCACTATGGGGCTAACAGATGACTGGGGTGTGTGTGTGTGTGTGTGTGTGTGTGTGTGTGTGTAGAGATATAATTATTTAATATAAATTATACACATATTTATAATTTAACTCTTGTGAAATCCTTATCCTTTTATGGATGAGTCAAGGGAGGTTACGTTACACACAAAGTTGTACATGATGGGTCATGATTTGAAAGCACACCATCTGATTCTAGATCCCATTCTGTTAACTTGACTTGAAAGGAGAGGGAAGATCCGTGGAGGGATATGATAAGTGATGCACCCACCATGGAGGGGACACATCATTTGACATACCTGCATCTAATGGGTAAGAGGGTATTGCATTGTGGGATGTGAGGAATCTGACCAAGAAAAGACTGTGCACAGCGGAGAGAGCACAGTGCTGCTAAAGGGGGGGGTGGTAAGCAGATGCTGGGGGGAGTAGCTGTAGGAAGTGCCTGTAGGGATGCTCACTTTGTTGCCTTGCCTTTAAAACCCTCTTTCTGCATGCTGTCTGTTATCCTCGGCCTCAGCTCTGCGCTGTGGCGACATGATTTTGGAGGCCTTGCATCTCAGCTGAGAGCACTTTCTCCGCCGTACCCCCAGAGCGTAAGAGACTGCTTGTCTGTTGCACTTTGCCCAGCTCTGGAGGGGTGTGCGCTGTGTTCTGCAAGGCAAAATTTGCACTCGACACAGGGCCAATAAGCAGCCACTCAGTGGAATTCGTGCATTAAACATGCATGTCGGCCGGTGAGGCCATCATTCCTGAGCATTAACTCTTTCTCACCATTCTGTGGGTCAGTAACACAGAATAGCTTAGTAGGTAGCTGTGGTGAAGCTCTCTTGTTTGTGTTGTCCAGTGAGACCCAAGTCCAGTGGCAAGAGTCCCTCATGGAGCCAGAAGCAGAGGCTGGCATTGTATAGCCTCTTCCAGGACACTCCAGGGTCAGAGAGTACTAGAAGGATTAGGGTGACCCTTCAGTGGAGTGTGGCCTGGCTGTCATTTTGACTCTGAGCATCTGGTCTCCAGAACAGGGGAACTGTACGCTCGGGTCACTTTATGCTACCCAGTTTGTGGCAATTTGCTATTCCAGGTCTTGGGAATCAATACAGCCCTATCCATGAGAAGTTATCAGCACAGATAATTCTGCAGATGAGGAAAGGGAGTTACACAGAGAAGAGAAGTGATTTGCCCCACCTCACGCAGAGGGTGAAGTACAGAACAGCTTAAACCCTTAACCCAAACTCAGCAGACAGAAGTTACGGCTCTCAGCTACTGCCCTCAGCTAGGAAGTGGCAGAGCCAGGGGTTGAGCCTAGGACCCCGGTTGGAAAGGACTGGAGGCTGCACTGGGCTAAGAGATGCATTTACCTCCCCACTACTTCCCAGCAAGGTCTGTCTCCCACACTGCCTTTTTGATGAAGTGGTAGTCAGGTCCTGGGCCTCCCACAACATGCTAGCATCGCTGGGTGCCATTGCAGAGTCTGTGATTTATATAGTGCAGTGTGACACTTGCTGGTGTCACTTTCCCACATTCACAAGACCCGAGAGGGACAAGTGGTCCCACACCAATGACTTTGCTACTCTTAGAAGCTCTATTCTCACCTGCAGTCATCCCTGCTCGCCAGACGCAAGAGAACCGACAAATGAGGTTAGCTCAGGAGCCCATTGCGCAGCTCCCAGAAGGGAAACTCCCTAGAGGTTTCTAACTTCCTCTTTCCTAGGAGCAGCTGGGGATGCTGGGCCGGGCATCTCTGCCCTAAGTAGAAGCCTGGCTTCATCTGTCACCACAGCCCACAACTGAGAGGAGAGGAGTTATTGCTGCTGCTCACCCTCTGCGGTGTTTGCAGTCTGTGTGAAGGTTCATGGGCAGGCCGGGAGGGGAAGGTTGAGTAGGTCCAACTCACCCACACTTCCCTAAAATGCCCGAAGTCCGCCTCTGAGGGTTACAGTTGAGCATGGCAGAGCAAGGGTGACTCCAGGCCTAAGACTCACTGAACAGTCATCCAGATGGGGCCAAGTGTGAGTTCTGTCACTTCGCTGGTTTCGTTATGATGAGTACACAGCTTTCCAGTTGTTGTCAACTTCCGTTTCCACTCCTGTGAAGTAGAGCCTCTGAATTAAAGGCAGCAGTGCGTGTGGAAGGCTCGGCTCACTAAGCCTTTCATACCACATCCCTGTTTTTATAGCACATGGACATAGAAAGTTCTGGGGCGCTTAGGAACTGAAACTGTGGTTGAATCTGAGACAGGTGGGACCTGTCAGTCTCCCATACCAAGATCTTGGAGCAATTGGTCTCCACTGGGGTTCCTGAGATGAAGTCTGCCCCTCAGTGGTGGGAAGGCGGAGCGGTCCTCTGGCAGTTTTCTCTTCCCTTCCAGACCCACATCACTTCATCCCTGAACAAGAGTCTTTCCTATTGAGCTGAGTCTTTGACCCTGCTGTGAGAATTAGAAATGGGCTCTAAAATTTAAATTCAAGTTGTTCTTTGAATTCCAAGGGCCTCACCTCAGGTCTACTGAGGTAGACAGGTTGGTGATGGAGCCCAAAAGTTTGTGCCCTAACAGGCCTGCCAGATGTTTTGAGTCTATGCTAAAATTTTAAAGCCAATGGCTTAAACAAAATATAGCAGATAATTCTCTTTTCCTTCTATCAAAAGAAATCCGTAGAGATAATCCAGGCCAGTGTGGCATCTCTAACTTTTAGTTCCTTGTCTGTAGCACTGGAGGCACACACCAATGCTTGCTTCAGGCCATAACGCGGCTACTGCTGCTCCAGCCTTTGCATGTGTACTCCAGGCACAATTGAAGAGACAGTAGTCAGGAAGAGACATGCCTCTAAGTGGAACAGTCCCCCAACATTGTTCCTGGGAACCCCGTTCTCCCCATCCAACTTTCTCTTAACTCTTGGGGTATCCCTAAGGCAAAGAGGTCAGAGATTGTTTTATGTGGGCATTTTACTGAGTGTTTAGACAAGGGGATGGGGCCAGATGGACAGTGGGTGGGCCTCTGGCCACTCCCCCAGAAACCCTTGTTCTTAGCTTTCCTCCAACCCTTATATCTGCCTCACTTTACAGAGGAAGGGAGCAACCTTCAGAGAGATCAAGGTCAAACAGCCAGAGTTGCTAATTAACTTTTCAAGTCCCACCCTGCTCCTTGTGGCTCTACCTGCAGCCTGGGGGTGAGCATGACTGTCCGTAGTCCTTAAGGGCTCCCTTCTCCAGACCCAAGGAGTCAGAAGTCTACAGGCCTGGTTATGAGCAGAAGCTGAGAAAGAGAAGGGAGGGTTCAGGCCTCTGCAGAGCCCAGGAAACTCAGGCTTTACCAGAGGTAAATACTGAAAGTTAATTAGCTACTCACACATGCAGAGTGGATAATCCTCAGGCTTTGAAAGGCATCTGCTCTGTGGGTGCCTGGGGACCCTCACCAACTCCCCTCCACCTGGGCACTGGTCTCTGCTGAGGCCAGGTTGGTGCAGGAGGGCTGAGAGCGAGGGCTGGGCTTGCTTCTCCAGGATGCATCAAGGAGTGTTTGTCAACAAATCCTCCTGACTTCATCCTTTGGGGGTGTCCGAGGCAGACATTGCGCGATGTAGCAATTCATCTCTGACAGCCATAGGCATCCCTCCTCATCTCAAAGGCCGCCACCAAAATATATCAAGACATCTCAGAGCCAAGAGGTAGGGAAAGATAGCAAGTTCCAGAAACAGAACAAACGTAACTGTGCCTCAGTTTGGGTGAAAGGGGAATTCCACAGACGCATTCCAGAGTTAGGGAGCATCAGGAATGCCCCCCATCATGCCTTTGGAAGCTCCTTGCTTCTCTCTTCATTTGGGCTTCACCAGCTGGAGTCTGGAGACTTGAGTAAACAAAAACAAGGTGACCCCATTTCTTACCAGCTCTGCACCTGTACCAAAGCATAGAGACCTGTGACCAGCTCTGTACCTGTACCAAAGCATAGAGACCTATGCTCTAGATCTCAGTTTCTACTTTAGTTAAAAAAGGGGGGGCTGCCCTCACTCACATTCTTTGATTTTCCATCATTTGGGCCACTTTTAGCCTGAGAAGGTTCTCAAGTCTGGACAGAAGGGGCCAGGAGTGAAGTGACCAGCAGTCAGAACTTGGACGATGGCTTTCTGATTGTGTGTGTGTGTGTGTGTGTGTGTGTGTGTGTGTGTGGCTTTAGCATTAGAATAGACATCAGAGACCAAAGGCAGTGGGACTGGTGCATGGGAAGGGCCTATTCTCTTCAGGTGATCACTTACCACCACCCCCTTTCCCATCCACACCAGACTCAGAAGTCTAGGGGAAGAAACCCAGTCTTCAACAACCATTCAGGTTCAACCCCTTCCTACCCACACCTTTATTGGCCAGTCAGTTCGCACAGCCTCCGAAGGACAGAAATCCCTTACCACAGACTCCAGGAATACCACTCTCTGAGGCTTACCAATCAAGGTTCAAAACATAGGTCGGGCTGCAGCGGCATGTAGGTCCACCTTGGCCCGCATCTACGAGCTCTCCCTCCTATGACTTTCCCACATGAAGCCCCCACCCAACAGCTGCTTGGGACCCCTCTTTCCTGAAGAAGTTCATTGCTCCTAAAGGGTAGTGTTGCTGTTACCTAGATATGGAAATAACCAGGCTACCTTAAAGATAGACAAATGTATTTTATTTATTATAAGGGGAAAAACTCATGCCACAGACACAAAAAATCCAGACTCTGTTTGACCATGGGGGAAACTACACAGAGAGCGCACCTGGATAGTGCACAGGTTTTTATCTCCCAGTCCCAGAAAGCCACGCCTAAACTAGGTTCCACCTCTTAAAGATTATTGGTTAACAAGGCTTTCCGCATCAGGGTGGGAGAATAAGTGTCACGCATTCATCATTTTGGGGTGCCCACAATACCTAGATGTTCCATACGTGGTGGGATGAGGGAGGGACTTTTGGTTCCACCTACAAAGTTCTTCCTACAAACACAGACACAGTCCTGATGGCCCCATGGATAGGTTTTGAGCATGGATCATCCCTAAGGCCTGATCATTCATAAGTAATTCAGATTCTCACAGGCCTCTAGGTGATGGTGTTGGATTAAGAATGAACACAAACATCTCCTGAGAGACATGGAAGGGTTTTTTTCTTACGCTGGAGCTTGGAGTATGCCCACTTCTGCCATGGATACCAGTATGCCTGCCTGAGGTCCATGGATGCCAATGGGCTCCTCAGCCAAACACTTTGGGGGGTGGACAGGATTGGAGTGGGCTGTTTGTCACACTAAGTCTGGGTGTTCTAGGTAGTAGGGAAGGGTGGCCCTTGGGACTCAGCTCTGGTGAGGAACAGGTTCTCAAAATGCCAAGAATTTTAGGTGCTGCTTGTGTCATCAGACATCAGCTAAGACAGGGATGGCTAAAACCTCATTTTGTGACTTCATGGAGTTGACTTGTGTCCAGTGCAGAGTTCCAGGTCCAGTGGCCTGGGTAGAGTGTGATTTCCTCAGTGTGTATGTGCCTAAAGGTCTGCTGGCTGTTGACCAGCGTGTATGTTGATCATGTAGATCCTCTGGGCTTTATGTTTCTTGGCAATAACTAAGGAATTCACAACTAACTTCCTACAAGGGCCATTCAGAGACTTGATTGGGAAAAGGCATGTAGACGTTAAGTGCATGCTTGGCATATAGAGTACTTCAGATGGATATTAGCTATTATGATTTCTCCAGGGCTGCATCCATCTCTGCTACGGGGTTCTCATGCACTCCGGTACAGCATGAACAACTGGTTCAGAAGTGGCATCTCTTTGCATGAGGTGGGGATAATAAGAAGGTTCTGAAATGTCATGTGTTGGGACAGAGGTATAGATTTCTTCATTTAATGTTCCTATGTTCCCACCTGTTTTCAAGGTCTCTTTCAGCATGTAGTTAGTTTTGGCCAAAGGACTGTGAAGAACATTTCAATGATTATATCTGGTGGACTGGCATTGTCCCTTCAATGTTCCTGGAGGTCACATGCTAAAACGAAGGATGCTGCCCAAATTGATGAATCCACAGCAGAGAGGCCAGATGCCCCAAAGAGTCACTTCACGTGCAGAGAACTCTGCAGATCTGACAAGCCAGCTCCCGTTGGGTGGGCAAGTGATGATTTTGTTGTTGTTACCTCACCTGAGCTGGGAAGGACAGAGGGACTGAGCAATTTAACCTGAGCTGGTGATGAGCCACCACCCTTGCTGGCTGATCAGATGAGGGTCTCTAACTGGGACAATGCTCCTCTTAAGTGGAGCCAGTCTGGCAGCCGCTTCCAAAGGACAGACCAGGAATCATCCACTGTTCCCAGACCAGGACCCTGTTTCTGGAGGGTTATGAGGAAAGGTAACTGACAGCCAATCACAGAGGAGGAGTGATGAAATACTTGCAAGAAAGCCTAGAGTGGGAAGCATTTAATCTCCAGTTGGCTTTTCTATTGTATGGCTCTGTGGTAAGGCGATGCATCATGGTGGTGACAGAATGTTGTGTCGGGGCAGAGCAAAGCGCTCACCTCATTGGGAGAGAGGGTGAGCTCCAGGGATAAGATAAGGCCTGAAAAGGCCTGTCCCCACTGACTCCCACCCTCCAACAGGGTCGCACCTCCTAAAAACAAGAACTCATAAGTGGATTAACCCAGTTATGAGACTGGATGCCTTCATTATCCAACTATCTTCGGTGGCACCACCATCTGGGGACCAAGCCTTGAACACACAGGAGGGACTAGGGCTGCCTAGAGCCTAATTAAAAGTGTCACTGTGTGTCCACTAGGAACATGAACAACCTGTCACATCTGTTAGACACAGCAGGACCCAGCCAGGTAACATGGCCTTAGAATTTAGAAGCAAATAGCAAGGAGGAAATTAGGACCAATCCTTTATGGTTCAAGAAAGCCGGCCAAGGTAGATGGAGTTGTGCATGTGCCACTTAAACCACAGTAGGGAGACACCAGAGACAGTGCTCTGGTGTGATTTAGACTTTTTCAGCACTGTGTCCCTTGCCTGAGAGAACTAGGGGCAACAAGGAATTTCCTTTTTCTCAAGACAGGGTTTCTCTGTGTAGCTCTGTGTGTCCTGGAACTTACTCTATAGACCAGGCTGGCTTGGAACTCAGAGATTTGCCTGCCTCTGCCTCCTGAGTGCTGGGATTAAAGGCATGTGTCACCACCCAGTTTGGATCTGCCATCTCTAAGTTACCATGAGATTGTGTACTATGGCTAGAGAATATGTACACAGTGGGCTTCATCCCTCCCCTTTTGCTCTGCCCTGGTCCCGACCTATTGGAAGAAACCATCCACATCCAGGGTAGTAGGTCTCTCCATGCAGCAATCAGCTGTGGAAATGAGAGCATTTCCTATCCAGAAGCATCCTTTCTAATCTCCTAGGCTTTTCTCCACCCAACCAAATTGTCAACCAAGATTAGCCAGCCCCCTGGACTCATTCCCTTGGCAAAGCTTTGAAGATACTCTGTTTCCAGAGGAGGGGATAAAGCCAGCACTTCCTCACCAGAGATGTTAGATCGTCCAGAAGGATCAGGAACAAAAGCCCAGGCTGCCTGGGTGCATCACCCAGGCCTCAGGAGGTCATAGCCTCACTGCACTGATTGTCCATTCTTAGAACTTCAGGCAGGAAAAAAAAAAGAGTGGGGAGAGCTGAGAAATCAAATCAGCCAAGGCTATCTTCGAAAAATCCAGCGAGGGCAAGAAGTCAGAAAATGTTAGCAGCGAGAGACCGGAAGTGAATGGCTAGGCCTTCATCTCAGGAGGCCATGTAACCTGGACAACCTCTCAACGGAGCAGCATTGGGGGCTTGTGTCATCTTTAGCATTAATACAAGCATTTGCCACAGGCTCATAGGTCACACGGATACATTGCTGCTTTTGCTATCTGCCCATGGTGGTGTTGCAAAACTGGCCCCCACATCCTCGACTGAGAGCAGAATTTATCCCTAGAGTTTGAGAAGAAAGAATGCAACTTCCAACTCCAGCTGGCATTCTTCTGCTTTAGTTCAATTACCAGGGGGTGCTCAGGACCTAGGCCCAGTGTTGAGGCCAATACCCTCCCCAAAGCCAGCAGGGAGCTCTCTGCAGAGGCCACCAGCCAAGCACAGCTCATTTGCTTCAGAGTCTTAACAACGAACAAATATACAAGCCCCCAGCCCACAGGCCTCTCTGGCTCCCTCCTCCCATAGCCGAGGAGGGGGCCAGAAAGGGGCTGAGGTTATTGGAATGCTATTTTAAACTGCAAATCGGTGTTAGCCAAAACCTTGAAGCTGATTAAACATGACCTTCAGGCCTCAGAGCTCAGGCTCAAGAAGGCAGAAAGGCTTCCACACTCTTCGCGGCTCCAAGATTGTTTATTGGTTTGAGAGCCCTTATGGGGCCCTGCCAAGCAGAAGGGTGAGCAGGGGGAGCTTTAATATTTAGATATTAAAGCTTTAGAGGGAGAGATCAAAAGCAGTTGACATTTCTGGCAGAGAGCAAGCACGTGCGTATCTTTATATGTATAGTGTTTTAGCTGGGCAGAAGGGAAAGGCATTTCTTCTCTGGGTTAAATCAAATCAGGCCACATGGTCTTGATCTTGACTGTGTTGTCATATAATCCAACCAAGTTTAACTGACACTGAGTGTTTCTGATCTGAACAGTTAACATGGAAATTTGGCCCAAATAACTCCATACACATTCTGAACATGAACTTGGTTTAATCATCAGAAATGATGGGAAAGGCCCCTCCCTGTCTGCTCCAGGGAGCCAGGCAAAGGGGTGATTTGTGGGTAGAGCTTCTGGATCTTACTCATCCCCTGCTGATGGAGACTCCAGGAAAAGACATTCAATCTGGCCATGACAATTCCATGTCTGACCTTGGGGTTCTGGGATTTCTTCTTCAGCATCCCAAAGGGGAGCAGTGACCTTGACTTGTTCAAAGCATCTGCCATAGCCAGAAGTCAAGGATGATTCCTGAAGGTGCCTCTGGATTGACCTACCTTGTGGATCCTGGTAACCTTGTGGTGAAAGTAGAAGCCACAGTGACATTAGACCTAAGAAAGCTATCCCCTGGCAGCTGGCACAGTGCCTGGCACTTGGCAGCTATTCAAGCAACATGGACAGGGTTGGCTTGAATAATGAATGTGGGGCAGACTCAAGGAGCTGGCTCTGTCTACGCATTTCCTCCCCCCAATTCCTTGGCAATCAAATCCTGCTTTAATCCCAGAAAGCTCCCAGGTAATGACATGTGTACCCCAAATGATGGCATCTGCCATGCAATGTCATCAAAAGGGGCCTTGGGACAATCCTAGTCTCTGTTCTCCCCTCCTTTGGAGCTGGGATGGTCCTCTGATTCTGTTCTGGCTACTGAGGCCCAGACGAGTATCTGCTAGGAGAGTTTGGTAGATTGTGAGTCCTGGGTTAGAGGGGACAGACAATGTGTCCGTACTTACCTTCGCCTCTGTTTCCAGAAAAGTTTGTTGTGTCATTGATAGTTAAATGTTTCCCCAAGTTTGTCCCTTGACCCTTTTGCCATCCTTGAGAAATGGCCACTCTCTCTGCCTATCAGAGTCAAATCCAGTCATAGAAAATATCTTCAAGAAAAGCATGAGACTGTCATGAGGCCACATAAGGCCACAGCTTTCTTGCTACAGCATTATCCACCCCACATGTGTCTAAGGGCTTTCCAGAGTGGCCTCACACCTAGGTTGTTGGAGCAGAGACACTTACTCAGTGATGAACCTTTCCTCTTTGTCACGTGACTTGTGACATGTGACCAGTGACTTTGGTCAAGGCAAGATGGGAAGCAGCATTTGGAACTCTCTATACTAATTCTTCCCGAGAGAGGGACTGAGAGAGCCCAGAGAGCAGGTAGGAGTGCAGCATTTGAGTCCTAAGTCTTCTCCTTGTGCCTCTTCCCTGGCCTCACATCCCTCTTCTGCAAAATGTCACGGCAACATTTCCTATTTAGAAGGACTGCAGGGGCTGTTAAGAAGTCTCAGTGGGTACCGGTGCTTGTGGCCAAGCCCAGTGACCAGGTTTCCATCCCTAGGACCCAGATGATGAAAGGAGAGAACTGGCTCCGGCAAGTTATCCTCTGACTCCCACGTGCACATGTGGACCGACTGTGGTAGGATATGGCAGGGTATGAATGAACTTGCTATGTAACATCATCTGGACTGTGCCACACTTAGTCATGTTAGCTGTGCGTAACATGGTGATCGTTGCTATGGTTTTTGTCCCTCAGTGGCACCATGGCAGGCCCTGAACAGCAAGATGCAGAGGTAAAAGCAGCTCAGCGGAGCACCTGAGACAGACATGCAGACAGACAATGCTGAGGCAGCATGGCATTGTGGGGATGGGGACCCAGCCTGGTTTGGGATTGGTTTGGTGGGGATGGGGATTCATAAAAAGCAGAGCTGGACTAGATGATTTCAAGATACTGTTGGGAAGCTGCCCTAAGCAGAGTCTGGGTCAGAGTCAAGGGACTGGATGGTCCTTTTTCTCAGCAGAAAAACAAGGGAAATAAATTAGAACTGGAAGGGGGCTAGGCAAGAACTTCACCTCATCTGGGTCTAGCTCACTTCAGCCTGAGCTAATGAGAGTCCTGGAGCATGAACAACAGCACAGCCTTGGTTTTCCTTGGAGACCAGGTACACAGACCTTTGAGTGCTTGTGAAAGAGAGATAAGGGGGCTAGACCCCAGGACGGCCATCCTGTTTCTGGAGACAGACACTATCTCAGTCAAGAGGCCAGCACCACCCATGAACCAATCCATATCCTAGGATCTGCCTGCAAGGACAGTTTCATTCAACACACATTTGAGGGTGAGAGACAAACCAAAGCTTTCCAGGACAATTAGCGGGAGAACAGAGCCACTAGGCAGAAATGAGTTAGGGGAGTTCCTGACATGGTGGCAGACCAGGAGGCAGTGTGCTAAGGCAGGAACTAGAAGCAGGCATCATCTTTAAGGCCTCACCCCAGTGACTCACTTCTTCCAGCTAGGCCACATGTCCCAAAGGTTCCACAACCTCCCTGAACAGCAGCACCAGTGGGGGTCTGTGTTCAAACACAAGTCTATAGGAACCCCATTACATCCAAATGATAACACAAGCAACCCCGTTACATCCAAATGATAACACAAGCAACCCCGTTACATCCAAATGATAACACAAGCAACCCC
>LOJH01002333.1:11265-43418 GCA_001685095.1 Ellobius talpinus | reverse complement strand
GCTTGGGGTGTGTCTAGGAGGGAGTCTCTAGAGACAATGAACTTGTCAGTGACAGGGGCAGGGCTGAGGGGCAGGTACCTAGCGTGTGAGTAGCACCTTTCCATAAGCTGTAGAATGGACTAAAGGGGGAAGGAAAAGGAAGCCAGAGAGGGCAGGCTGGCTCTTCTCACTCTCTGTTTGCTGGCTGTCTGGAGATGAGCACATCAGACACTGTAGCCACAGCAAGGTTTTGTTTCAGCTTGGGGCACACAGAGTGGACCCAGTCACCAAGGACTTAGACCTTTGGAACTGTTTTTCCTAGAGAAATCTTCCCTCTTAAAACGTTTTCTATTAAGTGTTTGTCATAGCAGAAGAAAAGAAAAGGTATCCACTTTGGGTCCCTAGTAAAGGGAGTCCTAGACCCAGTCCTTTACATGGATCAAGAAATGACTTCACTCTGTGCTGGTCACACTGCTTTTTTATAATTTAACCCCCATGACCACATTGCAGAAAAGGTATCATCGTCCTCCAAGTCTCTTAGAGGAGAGCTATGAGTGATTGGACAAAGCCACCCAGCCAAGGCAGGGCAGAAGAGTATCCAATCACATCGCATATGCCTTTGGGACCACCCACAGTGCAACTGGCCTACAAATTCAGTTTATACTACATTTTTCAAGCCCCCCCACCTTCGCACATTAGTTAACTGTTTAAATTTAGTTTGTTCTGGCTACCATAAGAGAACTGTAACTAACCAATAAACCCTTACTTCTCATGGTTCTATCTGGGAAAACTAAAGCCAAGCTGACAACACTGTCTTTTCCTTGGCGAGTGCTCTCTTTCTGGTTTACAGACACCACAGCCTCATTGAATCTGCCGTAGAAGGGCACTAATTCCTCTTGAAGGCGCTCCACCATCATGACCTAATGACCCCCAACACTCTACCTCTGACACGGACACTCAGGAGATTGGGGTTTCAGAGTATGAGTTTGGAGGGGAACAGGCACAGACATCTGTCTTCTACTTCTCTTTTATCCCTGTCATGAATTTCCTCCCTGTTTTACTGTTTTCATTTTTAAACTCAGATTCAGTGCATAGCCTTCAATTCCAACATGCGTGTGTAACTAAACCCTCCTTATAACCTCATGGATGACATACTAACATTTGATCAATTCGGCCTTGATAGAAATTCTCTGTGATCTATACCATCTCACACAGTAGACACTTGGGTTGTGATTAGTGTGACTGAGGAACTGAACTTCAAGTTTGGGTTATCCTACTTAATTTTACTTATTTTGAAAGGTTTATTTTTAATGGTATGTGCACACGTGTGCATGTGTGTAACTATGCATGTCTAAGTGCTGGTGCCTGCAGCATTCAGAAGAGGGTGTTGGATACCCTGGAACTAGAGTTACTGTGGTTGTGAGATACCCAACATAGGCATGGGGAACTGAACTGGGACCCTCTGCAAGAACAGTAGGTGTGTACTGAGCCATCTCTCCAGTTCCTAAGGAAATTAATTTAAATGTAACAAAAACACAACTCACAGGTGGCTTTAAGACTGGGTAGTGTAGGATAGGCTCCAAGAAGTGTCAGAAGATGGCTATACTACTGGCTGTCTCAGGGTACCAGCCTAAGGAAGGGATCATTTACTCATAGAGGGTCATAGGATATAGATGCATGTTTAAGAATAAAGATTTGGGTAGATGTAAAACTGGTGGGGTATAGTGTTAGAGGTGATAGCCTACGGGTTAAGAGATGGGTCAAACTATTGAGAAAGCCATTAAGGACATAACGCTGGCCAAATAATTTATTAGTTGAGTGATCTTGGGCAAGTTGACTACACTTTCTGAGCCTTGGGCGTCACAAGTATCAAATGGATTCTACTGTATTAAGGTAATAATAACGTACCTTAGTATCTGATTCGATATGTGACTATGAAATCTGTCAGGCATGCGAGGGTAGATGGAAGTCTCTGTCCCACTTGGTCCCACAGCCATTCAGTCCCAAAGAAACACACAGAGGCTTATATTAATTTTAAACTGTTTGGCCTATTAGTTCAGGCTTATTATCAACTAGTTCTTAGGACTTAAATTAACCCATAATTCTTGTCTATGTTCAGCCACATGGCTTGGTACTTTTTCCAAGTACAGCATTTTTATCTTGCTTCTTCTGCTTGTGGCTGGTGACTGCATCTCTGCCTTTTCTCTTCCCAGAATTCTTCTACTCTAGATACCCCACCTATACTTCCTGCCTGGGTACTGGCCAATTAGCATTTTCTTAAACCAATATGAGTGATAAATCTTTACAGTGCACAAGAGCATTATCCCACAGCATGCTAGCACATGTCTTTATTTAATCCCAGCCCTCAGGAAGCAGAAGCAGGTGCATTTCTGTGAGTTTGAGGCTAACCTGGTTTATACAGCAAGTTCCAAAAATGAGACACTGTCTCAATAAACAAACAAATATGAAATCTGTCTTCTATGCTGTACTACTCTTTAAGGATTATTATGATTTCTTAATCTGTGTATGAGATTTCAAGAAGTCCAAATTTAAAACATGGGAGCACACCTGGGTATCTACATAGAGATACTTGATAGAAATGCCACATAGTGGTAGGAATGGTGTTATTTGAGGCAGTGGGGTGAATGGACTCTGCCTTATATGATGTATGTTAAGGCTTGGACTTACAGTGTCTATCAGGACAATAGGAGAACCCAATAGAAATGTAAGTCCAGTAGAATACTGGCTCCAAAAGGGCAATAGACCAGGAGAGTGCCTTGTGCAGAGTAGCCACTTACCACTTATCTGTTAATTAAATACATTAGGTAAAATGTATTGAGTGGTCCTAATTAAGTTCACTTACAGGGGACAGTGAAATTGTGGTACTTAAATATTTTGCATAAGGCACCAGCAGTTCATGCCTACATAAGCTGGAGAAAACTGTAAAGATTTGAGACTCTGGAGCTAGAGAGATTTCTCATAGTTAAAGCATTTGTTGCTCTTGCAGAAGACCCAGATTGATTCCAAGCACTCATGTGATGGTTGTTCGGTTCCAGGGGATCTGGTACCCTCTTCTGACCTGCATGGGTATCAGGCATGCACAGCATGCTCATGCAGTAAAATACCTGAGCGTACAGAGAAAGGCAACTGGTTCTTGATAATAACAGTCATTACTTAGAGGTGAGTAATACATCTCCCTCAAAAAGGTATATCCAGAAAGCAACCCTTGCCAAAGCAGAGAATAGACCTCTAGAGCAGGGAACGGATGGCCACATCACCTTCAAGAATGTAATAGGAAATGAACAGCTTCTATGTAGCCACTGGCAGAGCCATGGAGGCAGGAAGCAATGAGAGGGCCAGAAAGAGGGGAAGAGGGGAAAAATAGAGAATGAGGGGGAAGAGAAAGAGGAAAGAGGAAGAGGGCATTGGTTTCATTTGTTAAGGTGGTTTACTCTTAAGCAATTCTTTACTGATCCAATCTTTCCACTAGAATTTAACTAGGCTTTGCCTGGAAGGACTGTGAACACACCTTATTGTCTATGGGACCAGTTTATAGCCTGGCACACATCCTGGATCAATAGGAATTATTTGGGGGCAGTCATTTTGGAAAGTAGTTTTGCATTATCTATTTAGACAGGCCTCTCCTCACGAAGTGTAGCTTTTCTACTTTGAAAATTAAATCCTCAAAAGCTCGTGCATGAGTGAACCAGGTTCCATGTGCAAGGGAGCTGATACCAGCACCATAAGAGGCTCCAGATGGAAACGAACGTGTATCTAGCAACAGGATTATAGAAAAGATAGAGGGCTGACCACCCAGTGGAATATCAAAAGCCACAAAGGTGACAGGAAGCATCCAGGACAGCACTAGACAAGTGCTGGGAGCAGGACAAATGACATTCTACAGTACAAGGCCTCAGAAGAAAGGGGACCGGAGAGACGCAGTCAGGAGGCTGTATCAGAAGGGCAGCCTTGGGGTTGGTGCAGGTCTTGGATTCTGAGCTTCTTGGGCTTTGATCTGGAAACTTTCCAGCAGCATCCAAAACATCTGTGAGAGAAGTGACTACCGCTCAGCAGGCTGCACAGAACTCTGAAGGAGAGGATGGGGAAACAAAACTTGGAAGTGAAAGGTAGTTGCGTCCTTCCTTCTGTCTTTGAAGCGCTTCTCCAGAGTTTAGTGAAGAAAGTGTGTGACATTTATTTAGAAATCTCGGCTGCTCATTGCATAAGCTTAGGGTGACTGCTTAGTGAGTCCACGCTCAGTTTTACCCATCAGAGGGATATTCAGTAACTCTAAAGTAGCGCTCCTGTAATTGATGCCAAAATAGCATTCATAGACTACATTCCTGGGAAAGTGCTGGTTACTTTTTGGTGCTCAGATTGGGTGGTTATGTCTGCCTCCTCCTAAGCTGAGAAGAAGGGGGTGTTCTAGAATTAATAATTCAAATAGGGATGTTATGCCAGGAGGGGGAGAAAAGAGTGTCAAGGCAGTGTTAAGAATCTGGGAAGGCTGCCAGTGTGGTTTGCATGATAAGGGTGGGTAAAAACATAAAAAGAAATATGGCCCCGTGCTGGATCTATTTCCATTTCGTTTATAAGGGTGGTTTACTCTTAAGCAAAATTGTGTGGCTTTCAAGTCCCCGTAAGATCATGGGTGACAACAGATCTCGTTGGAAACCAAAATTTCTGCCAGCTACATGGATGACTGGGAGAGGATTTGATCGTCTTGCTTCTGTGGCAGAGAGTGTACATTGAAGATTTCCATGTGAGCGCCTCTGGTCACCCCAAGGAGGGCTACCTCTTGCTGCCATATTTAAAGGGGAGACCATTAGAATTTACAAATTAAAAGCCAGTGGGGAAGAGCTTACTCTTGGCAACTGCCTGTTGGGAAATCTTACAACTTCAAGAGTGCCATGGACGAGTGCTTTAAATAGCATCGTGGTTCGTCCAATCTCTCCACAATTGTACAGGAGGGCATGTGGCCAAGGCCTTGCAGGGAAGAGGCCAGGGTGCCTGGGCTTGCGATTGGCTGGGAGGGGGCGCGATGTTAAGCGAGCCACTCAGCCTGCTTCTGCTTCATGAGGAGCACGCCACATGCTTCTTTGCACATTCTTTTAAATCCTTGTGTGGCTGGCATTTGGAAAAATATCGACTGCAGCCCGACGTCGCAATCCTGATGACAGCTCCTGAAATCCCATCTTTCTCGCAGCAACATCTACTGTCAGCTCCCCACCCCGTTACCAGAGAGACGTCCCCACCCAAGTTGTGCTCCAAATAGCACGAACTGCAGATGTACACGTTCGGCTGCCTCCTCCAGAGGCCCTGACGAATATTCAGGTAGTAAATAGCCCGAGAGAAATGCCACTGATAAAATTAGTTCACATATTTCCTGAAGAACAAACCCAACACCATCATGATACCTGAGAGCTCAGGCTCAGCATTTGGGAGCCTCGGGAACCCCTCGGTCCTCAAAGCCCCAATGTCTTGTTCCCATTTGCCTACTCTCTCTCTTTCTCCTTTCCAAAGCTTTCCCTAAAAGAAAAGAAAAAAAAATCTAAAGCCCATATGTTTTAGATAGATTGTCTAACCAGGAATTTTCTATTATAAATGACTACCCTGAAGGTTACCATCCAAGGTTAAACATTATTAATAGATATTTACGCTTCTGATTGTTATCTCCTAAGCCATCTCTTGGACATCTCTTGACTTTGTCAGGTCAGTGGCTTTGCTTTTATCTCTTGGTTGTGTTCTCTCTACCCCACAAGTGATACTACAGTAACTCTTGTGCGAGATTTAGTTCTTTTTCACACTGCCCCTCTTGATTTAGTATCTCTTTATCACAGGGTTTGGAAAGCTTAAATCCTTTTCTTGAAAAGTCTCTCAGAGTACCTCCGTGATCAAAGCCAGTTCTCTTCCTTTCTGTAAGGAATTCCTGCATGTACTGAAGCTGGACATGAGTCTGGATGCAGGGGGGGCGTTTGCTCCAATTTGTCTAGAATTCTTGGGCTCTAACCTCCAGTGGAGGTAGTAAGCTTTGGGATTTAGTTGCTTTATGCTGGTTTCTATGCCCAGCGGTTCAAGGGGTTCTCAAGTCATCACTATCAAAAGCTTCCAAGAGTTAACTGCCACTTGTCTTCCCTCGCTAAGTGGATGTGACTGGAGTTCAGAAATGTTGCCAAAGGTCTGATGGACATTGGCCAATGTAGGATCTGAACCCAGGTCTACCTGTTTCTTTAGCTGCCCTTCCTTAGTCATGACATAGACAATGACTGGCCAGGTACTACACACGAGAGAATCACAGGCCCGTGTAGAGGACATACCAATCATAATTTATATGCACATCTTCTATACATTAGTAAAACTGTATTTTTGGACATCAAAAAATAAAATAACTTAAAATAATTCAAAACTGAGGGTGATGGGAATGCAGGAGGTGAAAGTGTACACATGTGGAATTAGAAAAATGAAAATTAAGAAATAAATACTAACAGTAATAGTTAGTAAATAGCAAATTCTTAAATATAAGGAAGTTTAAAAAAATCCACCAGTGTTCCTAACAATTAAAACAACAGTATAGTCAGTATTTCCATTTGTATTTATTGCCATTTTTCTAAGCATAATTTATGTATCTGTAATATTTTGAATTTATAACTTGGAACCTTGTGTTTCCCTCAGAATTAGGAAGGCTACTTCTACACATAAGTTTTCCGCTCCTTTGGCTGTCATAGTTTTGAGTCACAGACACAATGGGATCTGTGTTGACTCATGAGGTAAAGTCTAAGCAGCCATTCTTAAGGTTTCTGTTGAAGATTTTGAGTAGATAACACATGCATTTGCTCAAAATTTAAATGTATAAAAAGATGTATTTTATTAAAAAAATGCCTCTTACTTCTGACTCACAAGGATGCCCTCCTCTGAAGTATGGAAACCCAGGCTCCCAAGCTTCTGAGCATCATCCTTCTTTGAATACATGCTTTGTAACTCAGCTTCCTATATTATAGATTCAGGTCCAGAGGGAAAAAAAATGTCAATCCTAGCAAAAGGCCAAAACCCGAGTTCCTATCTTCAGCCTTAAGATTCTGGATCCTTGACTGAGTGGCAAAGCCTTCCAAACAGCCATGTCTTAGCCTCCAGGATGAAAAACCCAGTTACGACTTCCAAACCACAGCAGCTCCCAGCTTTTTAGCAGATGTGCAAATATAGAAAGGGAGAATCCAGCAACTCACGACATCCCGTCAGGGCACTAAGTTAGCCCAATTATTTCTGCTCTGTCCTGGTTAACATTTTGATTTTTTTTGTCACAATCTAGAGTTGCTCGGGAAGACAGAATCTCAGTTGAATAGTTGCCTGAATCAGAATGACCTGTGGGATGTCCGTGGGATTATCTTGACTGCTAATTGATAGAGGGCCTAGTCCCACCAGCCCTAGTAACAGGGCTCATGACAGAACCTTTAATTTCAAACTGTAAAGTCTGAAATCTTAAGGAAAAAAAAGAAAGAAAGAAAAATGAAAAAAAAATGCCACCAGCTACATTTTTGTCATTAAACAAGCAAAAAACCCAAACAAACAAAAACATGTTGAAATTGTATTATTACATCACTTTCCCCCCTCCCTGGGCTGTGGTTCCACAGAACACACTTGGGGAGATGGTGTGGGATTTTGGAATAGGACTTGGAGTTAGGTGATTAAGTGTACAACAATGGATCTCTTGGCTTACTCAGGTAACCATTTAATTGATGTGAGAAAATTACTTTGGGGAAAAATAATTTTAATGGGGGGATCAGTCTTTGCAACATAGTTTACTGCCCCAAAGTGGCATTTAGTGCCCAAAAGTTATTACTATGTAACACCAAGCCTCAGGTATCTTTACTTGGAATGCAAACTAAAACACAAGTCTTCTACAAATAATGGTCTGTTACAGGGTTGCTATCACTGAGAAAAAGATCACTGAAAAAAAAACAACTTGGGGAAGAGAGGGTTTGCTTAGGCTTGCAATTTGTAGCCCGTCATGCAGGGAAGTAGCGGCTGGTGGTACTCAAGGCAGGAATGTGGAGGCAGAAACTGATACAGAAACCATGGAGGAGTGCAGCTTCCTGGATTGCTTCCCACGGCTTGTTCAGTCTGCTTTCTCATATACCCCAGCATCACCTGCCCAGGATTGGTACCACCCACGGAGAGCTGAGCCCTCCTACATCAATCATCAATCAAGAACATGCCCTACAGATTTGACTGCAGGCCAGTCTGATGAAGGCATTTTCTTAGCTGAGGTTCTTTTTCCAGATAACTCTAGATTTATGACAAATTGACAAAACCCAATCAGCACATGGTCTAAAAACAAAGAGAAAAAGACAACCTGAAGATTGGGACAAAAAACATATTTACAAGATGGATAACATCACACAATGATATATAAAATCAGTGTGCATAAAATATTAATACACGTAATTCCGACAGTTAATACAAATTTTAAGAGGAAAAAGAAACACAAATAATCCAATAGAAAAATGAGCAAGGGCTAGAAACAGAGGACTGACATGCTATACACACATCAACAAACACCAGAGAAGGCTTTCTGACTTAACAAAAAAATGCAAATTAAAACAAAATATCAGTTCACATCTATCAGTCTGACAAAATGGGCATATAATTGACACATTTATTTAGAGAACAATTTTGCAATAATTATAAACGTGTGCTTGCTCCACAATGTAGGTACACATGCTGACTAGTTTCATAAGTCAACTTGACAAAGCTAGAGTCATTTTGGAAGTCATGGGGAACCTCAGCAGAGAAAATGCCCCTCCCAGATTAGCCTGTGGCAAGCCTGTTGTGCATTTTATAGATTGATGATTGGTGTGGGAGGGCCCAACTCACTGTGGGTGGTACAACCCCTGGGCTAGTGGTCTTGGGTGTTAGAAGAAAGCAGGCTGAGCAAGCCATGAGGAGTGAGCTAGTAAGCAGCACCCCTCCGTGACCTCTGCATCAGTTCCTGCCTCCAGGTTCCTGCCTTGAGTTCCTGCCCTGGCTTCCCTCGATGACAGACTATATACTGTAAGATGAAAGAAACTTTTTTATCCCAAGTCTCTTTTTAGTACGGTGCTTTTAACTCCGGCAGTAGAAACCCTAACTATGACAGCACATTTCATGGGACAGTGTTTTCTCCATCCTGCTGTGATATGTGAAGAAAATAATGATATCATCCAGCACACTGGGCAACCCAGAAGGCTGCTCACAGAACCCATGGAACAGGCTGTGGCTAAGAGACGCTTTGTTTCTCTGGAGAGGAAAAGGCTCCTCGTTGGCTAAGGGTTGGGAAGCTTGGCCATAGAAAAACTACTTCTGTGTATTTAAGGAGATGACTACAAAGCTAAGTAATCTTTTAACCCTCCACCTGTCTCCCTCCCTCTCACCCCTTCCCACCTTTTCTCTCATGCATGGGTGTCTAGAGGAGGTCAGAGTACAACATTGTGAAGTCAAGTCAGACTTTCCTTTTATCATGTGGGTTCTAGGGATCCAACTCAGGTCATCTAGCTTGGCGGCAGGCTCCTTTGCCAACCTTGCCATCCTTCTGGCCCCACAATAACGTTTTTATTATACTGCACACAAAGGAAAAAAATGAAACCGATAACTCAAATGCTCATCAGCAAAGGACTGAAAAACTAGATTCAGGGATATTAGTATAATGAAATATGATCTAACAGTTGACATTGATGAACTTAATTATACTAACTTTTCTGAAATATGTTCTACGTTATTATGATTTTTAGTCACTTTGTTGTGAGTAGAACATTAGAACTTGGGTCTCCTGTTTAACTGCAGTTTTTTGATCTCACTATTGTGATAAATCTAATAAATATACAAGCATTTACCAATATAAATACATATCAAAATACCATGAATTATTTATGTGTATTGGCCCAAACCAAAATATTAATGAGCTTGAATTCCAGGGATGACTTGCCAAACTGGAGCTCTGGGTAAGAATAACAAAATACAAATCAACACAAGTACCATGATTCTAGTGTATTTGTTCAATTTTGTCATTATAATGAAATGCCCAAAGAAACTTTGGAAGATGTAAATATAGTGTGAAGTGGCCCTGCTGGCTTACCTCTGGTGAGGGACTAATAGCATGTGACATCAGAATGGCAGGAGTCTGTGAAGAAACCAGATATCACACACAAAACAGAAGTCAGAGGAGGCTCATCCCACAGTCCTGCCTGACAGAATGCCCCAAACTGCTCTGAAGACCTCTCACGGGCTCTCTGTCTTCATGGCTTCACACCGTCTCCTGGGGTGCTACCACAGGCCCCAACACAGGAGCAAGCTGTGGGAAGAAACTCAAACAACATCCAAACCCAAACAAAAATCTAAATCAAACAAAACTGCACATGCCCACTTAGGAAAGCAGCATAGAGATAGATAGATGAAGAGATTATTTGCAACTTTAGGACAGAATTTGCCTCTGGACAAAGAGTAAAGGTAGTTAGAGTTTATGACTGGTAAAGAACTCAGGACATCTAAGACACTACATTCTTAGAAACAAAGCCAAATGAAGCAAAAGTAGCAAGAAGTTCATATGTTAAGTCTCGACAGCAAATACTTTGATTCTGAATATATTTTTACTATACATTTTCTATTTTTAAAATGTTTTATAATTTAGGAAAACCAAGCCAGTGGGTCAATGACTTTGGGTCTGAATACACATTAAATTAGACACATTTAGAAAGAGACATCTGGATCATTCCGAAACCACCTCTGTTGACTGGTGAGATGGCACAGTGAGTGAGATCGCCTGTCACCAAGCCTGATGAACTAGGTTCAATCCCTGGGACCCATAAAGTGAAAGGCAAGAATGGACTCCGGCAACACTGACTCCTCGGACCTCCACAAGCATGCTGTGGCATGCTGGCACATGCGAAATTAATGTAACTCTTAAAAAAAAAATCTTCCCGTGATTCTAGTGTGCACGCAAGGGTTCAAACTGCTGACTCGGATAATCTTGAAAATTACTCTCAGCATTTTACATCTCTAAACATTTTAATTATAAATTCTTCTTCCTGCGGCTTAGTGTGGAGGAATACAAGGAGCAGCCAGGCCCTGTTAGCACTCATCAAGGCTGTCCTTCTCTCAGGAGCTGTTGTTTGCCGCTCATGCTCTTTTGTTTCCCAGAAACATGTTTCTCTTCCCTCATCCAAGTTGTTGATCCCTCCCGCTTCCCTACCTTTCTGAGTCCATCCCAAGAAGCAATTTAGCCAAGCCCCACAAATTTAAGCTCTGAGTCATTCACATGCATCGCTTTTGAACATATTAAATAGATCCATATGCTTATCTACACTAAGATATAGATTTTTTTCCATAAGAAAATAGAATACAGAAAAAAAATCAGTCCAATGTGTATACTCCCAGTATTTTAAACAGGCATCTAAAATGAAGCAGAAATTAAAAGTAATTTGGATCAGAGTTTTGAACATTAAAACGTTACAGTAAATTGGTAAAACATAAACCAAATATATAGATGTCTACTTTATATCCGAAAAAGTTACTCTTTCCCTGCCATGCACACAGAGACACAATGGCTCCATTTCAGTTGGAGTTGGATCACAAGTAGAATAGTAATGAATGTGGCCTTTCCCAACATTATTATCCCCAAAGACACTTTATTATCCTTCCCAACTTTGGTAATTCCTATGAAGTCATCATCAACCAATCAGAGTTTCTAACAGTTTGAATAACCAGTGTAGCCAACCACATTGAGTTGATAGAGAATCAAAGAAACATGATTCTCCTTAGCCTGGACAATTGTATCAGGGGTAAACATATGATTTCCATTAGGTTTCTCAAAATACAGAAAAATCTCTTTCAGACTCTCCTCACTACCTCCAGGATACTGACTCTAGATCAGAGCTGCTAGCAGAACTGCCACTGTCTTGAATAAACCCTTCCAAAATCTGATCGTGGGGACATAAAACAAGGGATCCTGAGACACAGTATATGTCAACAGACCAGGCCAAGCTCCAGCACTTATGCTTAACTGTAACCAGAAGGCTGACATCCCCAGAGGGGAAAAGGTAAGAAATCACCACACTGCAGTTATGTGAAAAGGCACACTGGAGTTTCTGTCTCATTTCCGTAGGTCTCTAAAGCATGTCTGCTGGGCAGATTTATTAACCATCCCCTATGAATACAACTGAAAAGGCAACAGTTCCTATCATACCCACCATCCGGATTTTAACTTCTCATATCACCCACCGCCAGAAAGTAATAGAATTCCTTAGAGATATGGCTAAGAAAATAAGGAATGTCTCAGAAACCAGAAAAGTTGGGGTCTGTCAGAGGGACATAGGAGCCAACTAGAAGAGTCCCCAGTACTCAAAATTGAGGCATTTTATCTACAGTAATCATAATGACAATAATAATAATGCAGTATTCATGGCCACACACTGAACTTCTGTGTGTCTCCACCACAAATTCAAATGCTGGAACCTCACCCCCACCATGTGACAGTATTTGGTGGTGGGTCCTTCGGGATGTGCATAGATAGGCCCTGAGGGTGGAGCCCTCATGAACAGGATTAGTGCCCTGCTAAAGGAAGACAGTAAGATGACAATCTATGAACCAAGAGCCAGTCTTCAGTAGACAGAGACTCCGCTGGCATCGGAATGTTTTGGGCTTTGTAGCCTCTGAGATTGTGAAATTTTCCTAAGCACAGTGGCCTGAATAGATCAGAAACAAGTATTTTTTGAATCTATACTATTATGAAAATCTTACAAAATATTTTTTAAATAGAAGAATATGGCTAGCTTTCACATACAGGAGAATTTTGTCTGATTTTTATAGAAGTGGGTCCTCTGAGGGATGGAACAAACTCCCTCCTTCTACTGGGCTGTGCATGAAGATTTCCATCCAAGAAGTACATTATGGCGATTCAGGGACACTTTCTAGTAGGGAGACCTGACAAGCGTCACCTCAGTTGTGTGTATAAGGTTAATATGATGTGTGATGAAGAACACCAACCCTTATGATGGATGATCTCTGGGACCCCCTCCCCACACACCACAGTCACAAGAAAACCCGAGTGCAGAGCAGACTGCAAAACACCCAACCAGGGCTGACTTCTCAGAACTTTCAAGGTCATCAAAAGCCA
Source organism: Ellobius talpinus (assembly GCA_001685095.1). Classification (NCBI taxonomy): domain Eukaryota; kingdom Metazoa; phylum Chordata; class Mammalia; order Rodentia; family Cricetidae; genus Ellobius; species Ellobius talpinus. The sequence continues at coordinate 30,295 of LOJH01002333.1, read as the reverse complement.
AGACAGAGAAACTGCCTCCACCAAGAGAAAACTCAGGAGACGTGACAATGACATCTAAATACTAGATGGTAGGCAGGATAGTTTGGAAAGGGACAGTAAACAAAAACTAAAGAAATAGTTATAAATTGTAGACCTAAGAATTGTACATTGTTGGATGGTGGTGGTGCACGTCTTTAATCACAGCGCTCGGGAGGCAGAGGCAGGCAGATTTCTGTGGGTTCGAGGCCAGCCTGATCTACAGAGTGAGTTCCAGGACAGCCCAGGGCTACACAGATAAACCCTGTCTCAAAAACAAACAAAACAAAACAAAAAGAAAAAAAGGATTGTACGCTGACACTAGTTTATAAGTAATAAATATGTAGCATGACATTCAAGATGTTAATAATAAGGGAGTGGATTAGAGGCTAGTCAGAAATCACAACTTCAATAAATCTAAAAGAATTTCAAAACAAAAAGATTATTAGGGACAACAGTAGCTCCCAGAGTAGTTACAAAGATTAGGTTAAATATGAGGTGCCAAGCAACAAATGTCACACAGCGTATGACAATACCTGGTAACTGTTGTTATTGGTCAGTCTTATTAAGCTAAATTAATCCATGAGCTGCTTAGAGATTACTTGGAGGCACACTAAGAAAGATGTGCTGATTCAACCGTGCTGAGCATTGATCCTCATGATCAACATCAAGTGGTCCTGGGCAATTCTGCCTTGTTACGCTTGCTCAACAAGTCTACTCTTCTGTGTATGTTTTCCCAGAGTTTTCTGCACTCAAGAGAGGATTCTAAGTAGTGAATTGAATAACGCTTCTGGGGACTTATCTTTCCCATACTTCTGCAAAGAACAGGGAAATGTTCCTGTAGTTACTTTCTTCCAACTCTGTCTTTGTCTCCAGCAAATCCAACACAGTCATTTTATGGAAAACGTGCTGCTCACACCTCCAGCACCCACTGGAGCATCTCGAAGATGCTTCATCCCAGATGTGGTTTAAGGGGATGCATTTCACCATCTGGGGTCTGCTCTACAATGTCTCCACATCTGCTTTCCACTTGCACTTCTATCCCCCAGCTTTGTTCATCAAGCCTTTTGGACCCTGCTCCCAGAGTGAGTCCTTAGCATCACCTTCCTCAGCGCACTGGAGACACAGCCCCATATTGAAGGGATCTGCAGGAATTCTGTGTGGTTTCTCCTGGTTTGTCAACCCCCCATGGCTAAAGCCAAGTCCCACCCAATAACCTCCTTCACATTTAGTACAAGTGGAGCACATCTAGTGGTCTAGTTCATATTTGGTGAAGTGGTGCTAATTTGGAAGCCATCCATAAATGATACGGATGCATTGAAACATGCTCGTCTACCAGGAGGACTCTTGTAGCTTAACAGAGATTCAAGGTGAATGTTTCTGTGTTGTCTGCAGAGGAAATTCTTAAGAATTGATAACAAAGTAAGTAAACAAATAAACATTCTCCCCTCACCATTAGCTTTTACCTAATTACAATTCTCTTTTTTCATTTATCAGAGTTACTTATCATTCTTTTTGTTTCTTATTAATAATAATTACAGCATTTTTGGCAGCCTAAATGTGGAAATGGTTAAATTCAATATATTCTGTTTCTTGAAGACCAAGGAAAGTTTTGAAGTTAAGTTGCTGATTTCTAAATTATACAGGTAGCTAAAAAAGGCTTTTGCTATACACCCAACCACCCATCCATCCATCCCTCCATCCATCTACCCACCTACCCATCCATCCATCCCTCCATCCATCCATCCATCTACCCACCTACCCATCCATCCCTCCATCCATCCATCATCCACCCACCCATCCACTCATCTGTCCATTTGTGTGCCCACCCACTCACTCACCCACCCACTCATCCACCCATCCATCCATGAGTACAACCATCTGTACTCCTGTACATCCTGTCCACTCATCTGTCCATCCACCTGTCAATCTGTCTGCCCATCCATCCATCCATCCATCCATCCATTCAATTATCTACCTATCAATCATATTTAAATAGACATTACTGATGGCTACTTCTTGCCAGGTGTTGTGCCAAGTAGTAATGGTGCAAAATGAGTATTAAAGCCTTTGTCCTCAAGGAGCTCTCCACTCTAGTGGGAGGAAAAACAGGTAAGAACAAACACAGCACATGAGAGGGCCCCCTTAAGTGATGTGGGACTCTGTAATTGAAGGAAAATGTGCAGAAGGTAATGAGTCTTGAGTCAAATGCAAACAGACACAGATTACTTCCATGATTTCCTTAAACGGCTTCCATAGCCTACAGAAGTCTTGGGAGGATAAGAATGGAGCCTCACCTCTGGCTTCTCCTGGCACTTGAGCATCTTTCTCCTCTGCAATAATAGCATCATTGCTTGAATATCTTTCCTGGAATGTACAGGGAAGACCACATGGCAGAACTCTGTGAGCTCCTTAGAACCTTTGATCTCTAAGGACATAATTACATCATCAATAACTTACTACAAGGCAAGGAAAATTGTGTTTTGCTTATAGCCTCTGTTTCATTCAGTTTCTACAAGAATTGGCAATTTTACATAGATCTGCCCTTTCTATGGGATGACCAAGTCAATCTTGCCTTAATCCATAACAAAATAAAGCAGGAATGTAAGCCCACCTGGATGGAAGGCTGCATGACCTCTTCCACTTCTCTACAGAAGGTTCTCTAGCCTACTGCTTTGCCTGGCCACCCAGTTTTTTCTAAAGATGCTCCCTCATCCTCTCTTTTGATATTTTTTTGCCACCCTAACCTACTGCTTTGTCTGGCCACCCAGTTTTTCTGAAGATGCTCCCTCATCCTCCCCTTTTGATATATATATATATTTTGCCACCCAACAGCATCCCAGAATGCCTCATTTGGTGACATCACAAATAGCCACGGGTTGCTTCTGGTGTCCCATCTGTTCCTGCAGCCCTTGCTTCAGTACAGGCAAGATATGAAGCTCACATGCAGTTGAGGCTGGACTGGGCTGGGGGGAGGGGATCGGGCCTTTGAAGCTGTTTTCTATCAGGGCCCTGCAGCTGTCAGTGTTGGCTGCAGAAGCCAGTGATTGTCCTTGCAGCTCCCTGATGCCGGCCCTGCACTGTGCTCGCGGATATTAATTGGGCTTTCATTATGTGAATGTACCCAGAGGCTTTTGCAGTCAATTCCTATATCTATATTGATTCATAAAAATGCCAATAAATAACATCTCTCTCAAAGCATCTTTCAATGTTTCTGATAATTAGTTGGTTTATGTTTCCCCCCAATTTTTCTTTCTTTCGTTTTCTTTTTTTCCCCTTCCTTTTTACACATTGCAGCATAATAGATCACAGAATCTCTGGGACAATGGACAGGCACATTGGCTAAATCACCTTATTACAGTTCCATATAGTTGAAAAGAGGCTTAATGCTAAATTATCAGATTCCAGCCATTGTGGAAACCAAGAAAGAATCATGCTCTAAAATAACCTCCGTGGAGCCTGTGTTCCACTCATTGTCCCGGGAGCCAATGGCACGATTTCCATTGAGTTTTCAGTCCCTGAAATGAACAGTGGGGCCCAAATTCAGGTCTAGATGCATCTCTTGGCTTTTTGTTGCATTTTAAGTTAAAATATATTTTCAGCCCCAGGCTTTCAAAAAATATTGTATTTGTGTGTAACTATGGGCAAAATTATGTTATTAGTTTTGGAATACCCCAAATTAGCCACCACAGACTACCTTAGCCCCCACAATTACTACATATTATACCACATAAAGTGAGGATGAAAGCAGAAATTGCATGTCCATTTAATTCGCTGAAATTCAAAGGAAGAAAGGATGTTCATTAAAAGTTAATAGTGACACAGCTGTGCAGAACTCTCACAGAAAATGCCATTGTCACAGGAGTCTGACTGTGACCCGGTGTCATTCTCTGGAGCAGAATCTGAGGGGCCTCTGGTGTGTTGAGCTGTTGATGGACAAAAAAGAAGAGCGATGACCCATGGAGACGGGGGACAAGGAGATTTTGGAAGACACTTGTTCTGCTTGTCATACTTTAACAAGAAGCGGATATAATTTTAATTCCAGCTAGGTAGGGTAAGAGGTCCTGAGGAAGCACCGCCGCTCATATCTAAAAAAATCGGTGGATTTGAATTCTTTTAATGAACTATTTATAGCTACCTCTCTCTCTTACTTCATATTGAAGTCTCTTTCTCTTTTTAAGTAAAGTTTACTAATCTGAGATGACCATAGCAGAAATGTAAAACAAAGTATTTTTCACCAAAATGTAATCTTAACATTACAGTTACTATGCCCAACTGTGATAGATCCTGCTTCCTTATGAATGCTTATTTCTAATACAATCTGGGGATAAAACCAGCAGCAAGGGTAGCATAGACGAATGTGCAACACTAATTGTATCTCACCGGCAGATAATTCACCTTGAACTGCTTTCTGGAAATATCCAGCTAGTCAGCAGTGGCAATGCGACCAATTTTGGGTAATATGGATCAGTCAGTGCCAACTTGGGAGAAAACAATCCAGATTTCTTGCTTCCAGGAAATGTGAAGAGATTCAGTGTGGCACTTTCCTTTATGAAATCAAAAACAGGCAAATAAGTTAAAAAAAGGACTTTAAAAAATCTCCAAATTTGAGAAATTTTTCATAAGGTTTTATCTGATTAAAGAAGAAGAGGCGTCCAGGACCATTTAAAGAAAACCAAATTTGTATTCAAGATCATACAGAGTTGCAACCATTGGGACCTTTTAACAAGATTGTCCTTCAACTTCACAGAGAAGGAACCACCCAGTCAGCCACAGCAAACAAGAGGTTTACTCGTGGAGGTGATTGTACGGGAGGTGCACAAACGTACTTCTATTAACTAAGGTATGCTAATAAGAAAGAAAATATGATTGCATGCAGAGGGCTGCAAGGTAAGGCAGGCCCTGCCAAGCAGAGCAAACAAGATAGAACAGGAGACAGGCCGATGTGGAAGAGTCGACACCATCCTGCCAGCCTTGTTTGCTCGTGTTGCCCGGATGGTTCCGTAGCAGCAGACTTGCCAGTAACGGCTTCCCCTTATTTCATGCTTGCTTTATTCTGGTCCTATACACAACACACTCACCGAACATATGTGTTTCTCATGTTAACAAGAGTTACATGACTGGGAACATCAAAGACGGTGGCTACTATTTATTTCTGATAAGGGACTCAGAGTGCAGTATACACAGGGAAGTTGAAAAAACACAGCTCATCTCTCTGAGTTACACGGGTTAGTCTCCACTTTCCAGGAAATTATCTTTTGACTAATGGTATAGAGACTAGGGCCTGTGAGAGAGAAATAAACTTCAGAATACCGGTGCTGTGTTTTCACCCAGAAACATTTACAGTCCACTCCCTGGCCTTCTCGTCTACCACTTGCACTTCCGAACACTCCTATACAGCTCTGCAAGTTTCCCTGGGTGGTCACGGTGGCCTGGAAACAACAGGAAACCTTCTCTAGGGCTTCCCCTACTGCAGATCCAGACATAGCTCTAAGAAGCTGGAGGCCTATTCAACAGAAAAATCAGATGAACTCTGAAAATTCGTTGCTCCCACAAAACCTGAAAATGGATTGGCATTCTTTCTGGAATCCCAGGGTTACAGTTCAGGACTACGCACCAGACAACCCAAAGTCCACAGACACACATTCTTCTCACGTCTCAAACAGATCTCTGGCAAGACTCGTGTGGGCCCTGCCTTTCCGAGTTACGTAGCTTCACACTGTTCCAGGTCTCGCTGTCCAGTATGATCCTTATACCTCAGCTGCGTAGTCTCAGCACGCAGAAGGACCAACAGCTTGAGAGTGACTGGTGGATCTTCACCGTGCTAGGCCGGCATGCTTTGGAGGAGGAGTTCTACCAACAGTCGGGAATCTTCTCCAAGGCCATAGACTCAGCAGTAATATCCCCACAGGTCTCCTAAGTAGGATTTGATCATCTTTACCTTCACTATCTAGTGTGGTGACCTTTAACCCACACCCCAAAGTATGGCCAGTGGGAGTGGGGATTAGTGGTAAGAACAGAGTGAAGGGATCTCATGTAAAGAAAGGCAATCAATTCCTCATGCGCAACTCAAAAATATTGACTGCATGATAAAATGTTTCCTTTTGAAATATATTATTGAAATTAATTTCACTTTTTAAAGGGTGACTGGTAGAAATTTAGCATGAATGCCTGGCTATTGTGGACATTATATTATTTCGTTGAAAAGCAGTGGTCTAGAATGCTGGAAGGTGGACCAGAATATGATTTTACAGGCCAAGATAATAAATCTTTAGAAATTACATTTGCTTTATTTTTAATTTTGTAATTTACACTAAAAGAGAAATTCTAAATGTAAGAGAATATTTCATGGATAGATTTTTTTTGGAAGTGAAAATTGTTTCTGTCAGCATTGAGTCTCTTTAGCAATAAAAAGGCAGAGAATTATTAAAGTAATTAAAATAACAACTCGGAAGACAAATTTCCAAATAATAATATTTAAAATTACAAAGAATGATAAATAATGGTTTACTTATGCTCTGCCTTCAAAAGAGTATTAAAATAAATTTAGTTCAATTAGACTCTTAAATTATATTTAAACTCAGAAGTCACATTCATGTGCAGATTAAACCAGCATTATGCACTCAGTTAAAGGAACTACCTGGAAAGGAAAAGAAATTACAATCTTTGGTGTGATTTTAAAAGTTACCTATATATTACAGGTTGCATTGTTATTCTTAATAAACTAAGAAATTATTGTTGGTTGAGCTAATCAACTCAGCAAATAAACGTTTACTGTTTAACGTAAGTGACAAAATATTGCCAAGTGTTCTTTTGTGTCCTGTCTCTTTGCAATGCTCCAGTTCCCTTGTTGTGTGTACAAATCCTAAGACATTTGACTTCGATGCACACAGAAGCTAATCAGCTATTACAAACAGTGCCTTATCAAAAGCGACATACACATGTACACACACACACACACATTTTCTTTCACTTACTAATCTCCAAGTTCATACTTGCCATCGGAAGCGTGCTGTCGCGGTAAGCAGCATCTTGCAGACAGACTGTACTACAAAATTGCTTTATGTTCTGCTTTGTTAGAGTTGTTCCATGTGCACTCTTGATTAAGGACATCATTTGTCCACGTAAGATATTTTCATTCAAGGATAAAATGCATGCTTAGTAAATGTAGAGAAATACTCTTATTTCTTAATCAGAAAACCTAAAAAAAAAGGTGCCTTTAGGAATGACATTTGCTGATGGGTTTGTAAACCTTAGACTGTTCACACTAACAGGGATCTATTCAAAGCTGACAGCGATGGAATGGTTTTGCACAGTAACAGCTATGTTTGCTCTTCATATTGATTGTTTGTCTGACCCAGGTTTGGATTTCGGAGGCATCAAGTAAGAGTCTGTTAAAAACGTCCTATGCATACCCAGTAACAAGCAGCCGAGAGCTGTAACTCAGGTTAAGCTACCAGCTAAGAATAGAAGCAAACCAGCCCAAACCTAAAGCAAACAGCCTGCTTATCACATAATAACTACAAAATAATGCAAATATTAGCAAAGCAAACCAAGCCGGGGCTACAGCTCAGGAAGAAGAAAAGCCTGCAAACATGACAGTGACGGGCAGTGCAACCCGCACTTCCTTCTGACTCAAGCCTGTGGAAAAGTGGGTCAGGACTGACATCTGCTGGTCTGGTTAATGGGATGTTGCCCATTGAAACCAGATCCTTGAAGAACAAGGACTGGAGCCCAGAGGAGGCAATGGCTTGGCAAAATCCTCTCTGCGAAACCATCTGCAAAGTGGCCAGGCCTCTACCATAGCCTCGGTTTCTTCCTCTTCTTTGATGTTTCACCCTGGTGACCAGAAATGTTTTTCTAATCACCTCTAAGCAAGGACAGAATGTTATGTAGGTAGATTTTTACTTAGAGGGGCCAAACTTCTGAGAGACGGTAGTCAACTGGGTGCTAAGAAATTTGACAGAGAATTCCAAGCCTTTATCAGACGAGTCACCGGAGAAAATTACTTTAAAGGGTGAATTGCATGTCCGGATTCTGATAATCTGCACGCGTTCCTCAGCACCTTGCTATGCCATCGGCTTTAGGCTATTCACTTTTAGGATTTTATGCACTAATTTGATTTGGCCTTCCTCTATTTCTCTTCTGCCTGCACCATTTCCCAACTGGAACTCATCTTTCTGCAGACACTGGATTTGTGACATTTTTACTCATGGGGTCTTATTTCCATTCTCTGTTTTTTTTTTTAGACAGGGTCTCACTATGTAGACCAGGCTGTCTTCAAACTGACAGAGACCCGACTGCCTCTGCCTCCCAAGCTCTGGTATTAAAGGCATGGGCTAGCACGTCTGGCTTCCATTCTTAGTTTTCTACCTTTAGCAAGACCAGTTTTCTAATTACTTTGGAAGCTACAAGATTCTTGGGGTGAAGTCTATCTTTCTCAAACCATCTTCTCAGTTCCTAGTCCGGTTTCCACTATATAAGGAGACACTCAACCAATATCTTCTGATTCAGTTAGTTCTGTCTTCTTACCCCCGTGTTGCTCTTAGGATGTGACTTCTTCATGGCGGATCTGAACAGAACCTAGGAATGCGGATTTGAATCGACAATAAATAATTTGGGCATCCCATCAATGTTCAATGCATACCCTTTTAATCTTCTAGGAGAGATGCCATTATAAGGTTTGTAATAGAAGCATTAGGTCATAGGTCACAGAAATTCTTCTCCAGAAAATTCTTTAACAGTCTTCATCCCATTAAGAAGAATGAACAGGTGAACCAGAGAACTTCTCTCCCACCTTGGGCTGCATGAATTCTAAGGTGCTATCAAAGCTGTCTGTGGAGGCTGGAGGGATGGCTCAATGAGTACTCACACTTGCTGTATAAACCTGGCAGATTAGACTCAGACACTAGGGCCTGCTTAAAAAGCCAGGTATGGCTGTTCGCATCTGGAATCTGGTGTTGGGGGGGCAGAGATGGAGGTCCATTGGGATTTACCAGCCCCCAGCCTAGCTCCAGGTTCCATGAAAGACCCTATATCAAGCAAGTAGGGCAGAGAGCACTTGAGTAGGGCACCTGAAGTCTCCCCTTGGAGTCTCACATAGGTCACTTGTGCCACGTGTGCACACATGCACACTAACAAATACACACACACAGTGTGTTTCACGGCTGCTCCTCTCAGTTAAGTATGTGTATGCACATAGACATGTGCTGTTGGACACAGCCCTAAAATTTCTTTTATAAGCTATGTAGAAGAAATAAAACAGGAAAACTTCGAGGCAGGAAAAAGGGAAGCATAAAACCATACGCTTCTTAAAAACATTTGCCGCAGCAGCCATCAGGTCCGGGCGAAGCTAGGTCAAATGGCTACCGCAGACCCCCACTGGAGAGGCAAATGTGAAATGGTGCATTTTAGCTAACCCAGGGGACGATCCTTAGTTTCTGTCTAAGAGTACATGGGTCCTACTTTCCCCGTCACCATCCTTGAGTTTCTGTCCTGTATTGGCAGTTCATGCAAAACATGCAAAATACAAGTATAGTAAAGGCCTTTTTCTCCCCTTCTATTTCTGAGGAAATAATTGAGTTTTTGGCTTTTTTTTAATTTGCCAGTTTAAAAATCTAAAATCCTTTGAACTTCGGGATTATTTTCAGGTTCAAAAATTAAAATCATAAAGTAAATACAGTGCTAATATTACTGAGCAGTCTCGTCTCAATATTTATAACAAATTTTATCACTTTTGCTAGAAGCTTATTAATTTGAAGGGGGAAATAAAACACGGCTCGGACACTTTACAAAGCATTTTTCCCTTTACATACCATAGCAACCTAATAAAGACATGGTAACTTGGCAGATGGCATGGCACGTTAGCCTTGAAACAAAATATTAGATGCCAAAACATGCTAAAAAAAATCCCTCCCTTCCTTCCTTGCGTCCTTCATTTGTTTCTTTTCCCTTCCTTCCTCTCTTTCATATTTGTCTTATCCTTTATGTTATTCTATAACAAAAGTTATCAGCGTATAGTTTTTCAGTGCCTAAACAAAAGGCCCTTGCTAAGTCCAGAAAGCATTTGGGCCACTCAGCCTGGATAAGAACATTAGAAGCAATATTCTCAGGCTGACTTAAGACTCTTTAGCAAATGTATACAGACTGGTCATTTCTGCATCGTCTGAGCAGAATTATTTCCTTTGTCTTGAGGAAATACACACATCTGAGGTTTTCTTCTAAAGGAGTGTGCAGAAACACCCAGCTGTACACTTCAGGAGTCTCAGCATCTGTGGCCATGACATAATGCAGACAGGGGACCCATCTTCAGGGCAGATGAGCCCTGTTAAAAATAGTTTTGTTTCTTTAAGAACTGGTAGATTTTTCGGCCAGTCTCTGCAGGCAATGAAAGTTATCCCGCCAGGTGGCCATGCTCCCAGTGATGGAAGATGCAGAGCGCACACATCTCTGTGTGTGTGTGTGTGTGTGTGTGTGTGTGTGTGTGTGTATCCAACATCCGTACTTGGTAAAGTATAGATTCACTAAGAGTGCAAAGAATTAATCTAAGTTGTACCAGAAAGAGAAAGCCTCTTTTCTTTCCCTCCTCTCCCTCCCTCCCCTCTCCTATTCCCCCTTCACGGTTCTGCCCCCTTCTGTTCCATCTCCTTTTCTTTCCCATCCCATTCTCTTCCTAAAGATCTCCTTGGGCACAGACTCTTTAACCTCGTCTGTATCAGACAGAAACGAGGGCAGCTCTCTGCATATTACACTTTTCCTTACTAGTGCGGAAGCAGTGAGAGGGCCTGTCCTCCAGAGGGAAGGATTAAACATTGTGCCTTGTAATAGCTGACTGTCTTTTTAATCATTGTCATGTAATTTCAGTGCTACCTAAAGTGTCTTATTATAAAGGCAAATCTCCCTGTCAAAAAAGATGTCATTATTCAGTCCCAGAAAGAGACTCTTCAAAGCAAGGGAACAGGCACAGGTTTCCATGAGATACATTCCAGGCTATGAGCCTAAGAGAAAAGAAATACCTAAAGAAGTACTTTTCAAAGAGACAGACCAAGATCATCAATCCCTTTGGATAAAAACATTTGTAATCATCATATTAAACTCTAGAATGTTCTTTATGAAAAGATAAAGATTCAGAAAATTTAACAAATGAGACTTGATATTTGCCAGCCATTTTAATTTTTTCTTGGACATAGTTATACTGTCCCTTTTCTTTTCTACTTCGATTTAGTTATTTAGTAGGTCAAGGGCCAAAAGGAATATATTCCATCTCTGAGTTTAAGCTATGAAGGGTACAGTCTCTTCCCCTCCATCTATGTGCTGGCTGCTAACGAAGGATAAGCTAGAAGTCACATGGTGAGTATGGCATGGCTTTCATCAGCCTAGTTTATTTAGTTATTTAGTAGGTCAAGGGCCAAAAGGAATATATTCCATCTCTGAGTTNGGATAAGCTAGAAGTCACATGGTGAGTATGGCATGGCTTTCATCAGCCTAGTTTATTTAGTTATTTAGTAGGTCAAGGGCCAAAAGGAATATATTCCATCTCTGAGTTTAAGCTCTGAAGGGTACAATCTCTTCCCCTCCATCTATGTGCTGGCTGCTAATGAAGGATAAGCTAGAAGTCACATGGTGAGTATGGCATGGCTTTCATCAGCCTAGTTTCTCAAATGGCTGCAGGGAGCTGAGCCTCTTCACTAATCAGATTTCAGTGAATAGGAAATAAAAAAATCTGTAGTAGTATGCTGTTGAGATTTCAGGGTTTATCTTTGTAGCAGCTAAAGCTGCCCTAACTCTAGCTGGAATGCTGCCATAACATAAACGCAAAATGTATAGCACGGTTCAGAGACAAGGGCAGAAAGAGCAGCGGGATGGACTTCGGAGGCAGGAAAGATGAAGATAAGTTAGGCAATGGCAAAGCCCTTTGATGATGTTGCCCCTTGATACAACTCAGAAGACAGGCCAAGTGCATGCTGGTTCTTTAGCTCTAGGGAAAGGGTTAGAAAACAGAATGTTGGTAGCAATTTGCAAAAGGGTAGATGAACTCAGGCAAGAATTGGCTTGTTTTCAGGCAAAAATAAAACTGAACATCAGAAATGAGAGGTGTTGAAAAGTTGGAAAAATTGACTGCTTCTAAAACCCAAATAGTAAGGAAGACGATTGAATTAGACTCAGTTCTGCATCTAAGCTCAAATCAGGAGTGAAGTCTCCCTGTCTAAGTTAGATGGCTCCAAGGCAATGAAGAAATGATCAGGGGTGAGGATGAAAAGATAAACATAAATCATTCCTGAGAGTTTTGATGAGAAAGAAGCTTACTGCAAGCAAATGGATTAGAAATATATCAGGTTTCTGAAGGAATCGTACAACCAGAGAACCTACAAGCTTGGACCTTGGCAAGAGGTTCACCATTGCAATAAGCTTTAACCCAAGATCGTCAGTAAGCAGTGGGCTTTGAAGGCCATGCAATCTCCAGGAAGGGTATGTTTCCCCTCCTTAAACTAGAAGTGGCTAAAATGCTAAGGAACAAGAAACTTTTAGACAGTGGCCTGGGTGCCGTAAGGAACACAGACAAGGGAGTTTCTCCCATGAGGCAGTCTCTCCTCATTCTCAACACAGTAAGACGTAACATCTTCACATACCAGTGACTGCTCTGTGTGCTTCCCATGGATGTGTGTCACTCTCATGTCACAGCAATGTTGAAGAGTTACTAAACTAAACCAGCATAAGGAGAGAACGCTCCACGTCTCCATCCCTCCTTCAGCCTCATATGCTTACACAGCGTTGAGGCTAGAAGCGGTGTTGATTATTATGTGAGACCATCTTGCTGATGCCAGCTGACTTTCTCAGTGCTCGCAGGAAGCAAGGCCTCACATCTTTCCCTCCAACACCAACTGACCTTGCATGACAGACACTTCTTTAAGCTGTTAAGATTTCTAAGTTGACCTGACCAGGTAGATGATAGGCCTGTGGACTCTCAAATATCTTTTCAATTTTTATTTATTTTCTGTTTCACCAGGAGTTGGTTTTTCTCAATTACAGTTGCCTCATGTATTAGTTGTAAAATTTAATTTTTCTCTTAGTACAATGTTTAACACCTAAGTATATCACAAATACATAGCAGTTTTCTTTTGATTTGATCAGAAAGGTGAGTTCAAACCCCCATCTGAGTCAACGATAGAATTCTCATGTCACCTCTATGGAAATTGCTGCCTCCTGTTGACTGATTACTGAGAAGAAGAATATTATGCAATTGATGGATTGCAATGCAAGAAGTATAAACTGAGGACTGCATGAGCAACAGAAACAGTGGGAAGAAAAACCATGTAGATTTACACAATTTTCCCCAAGAACATCAACCACAATCAATACATAACCATCTAAATAGAAAGAAGCATTTAAGAGCTTTGAAGATAGAAGTGACCAGTGATTGTTTAGAAAACTTAATACCTAGAGATGATGTTAGGATGTCAAACATTCCTGAAGGTCCATGGTGTAAGCACACCTGTACAAGAAAAGACTAGTGTATAGACTATAGATTTATTTTCAGAATTGTCTTGAAAACCACATAGTTTTAGTCTTGGTCAAAGAAGAGTAGATCACACTAACACTTTTAAGGAAGGCACATTATAAATATTCAGTTAGTAAAAAGAGGGATGGAATTTTACATAAATCCCAAAAGTCATAAGCTACAATATCAATGTGTCATGAATTTGGTCATTTGGAGTCTAATTCTGGTTCTAAAGACCTCCAGAATCTGAATTTGAACTCTTCCTTCTCTTTCTAAACTTCAGATATTTCAGCCATATTTACCTTTTTGATGTTAAAAGGTAACATTTTTATTTCTTTCCTTAAAATGTATTTCTTTGCTTAAATTCCATTATTCATAGACGATGGCTTCTTTCTCCATGGTTCTGCCTGGGCAGCTACATACCTAGCTGTTACATCCATGTTTCAAGGGCCATAATAGAGACGACAGATAGGAAAAGGAGCAAAGAGATTCCAAACCACTGTTGGAAACAACCACTGTTGTTTCCTGGATGTTGTTACATAGTGCTTCTGTTCTGTTTCCTTGGTTGGAATTTATCAGTTTAATTAATAGGAGATTGAGAAGCCCAACCTTTGTTTTTTTTACCCTTCTTTTTTTAAAAAATAATTATTTATTTATTATGTATACAATATTCTGTCTCTGTGTCTGCCTGCAGGCCAGNCAGACAATGCTCTTAACCTCTGAGCCATCTCTCCAGCCCCCCAACCTTTGTTTTTGATGGTCATACATTCACCAGAAAACATGCATTTTATTAGTAGGAAGCCACCAATGAAGATAGACTCAATTCACAGGCAATGGTGCAAATTCCTTGAAGTGTACTCACGGATTGTCCCATGAACCCGGACAGTGGTTCAAATGCAGGGAATAATGGAAAGAGGTGTGGAGAAAGGCGCGTGCGTTTGGCAGCTTTTGCTGGGAGAATGAAGGGGCTGATGACACACTGTCCATACTCCCACCAGAAGAAAATACTTGAAAACCACAGGCAACTGAAATATACTCCAATAACAAAAACGTGATCCAGTTTGAGTAGTCATTAGTTTGTTTCTTTAGTATAGTTTGTCAGCTCTTACAATTTACTTTTCAACAGTGTCTATGTCCAAGGACTGGCTGGCAAATTTCCTGTTGACAGAACAATCCATTCTTAGACGCTAGAGCAAGCCAGTTGCAGCTTGGGTGCCCCCCTGCCTGGAGAACAAACTGGCTTCAGAAGAGTTCCACAAGAAATCAGGCAGAACTTACTTGCACACTGGGGCTTGCAGAGGCACGGGCATCTGCTCCATCTCCTTTTACTCCAGCCCAGACTGCAACTTCAGCAATACAGGGCTCTTTCTTCTGAGGGATCAGTTCTATGGTTAGAGACAGGAAACAGCACACACTATGCTTTAAATATTGCTTGCTAGCCTTCCTGCTTCAAATAATCTGATCAAGAAAATCCCTCACAGGAGTGCCCAGCAGCTGGTGTTTCAGTTGATTCCAGATCCAATCAAGTTGACAACCAAGATTAGCCATCACAGGCCCGCTATGGCTTGCTATGCTCTAGGGTTCTTAGTAGAATTTAAATAAAACTCTTGCAGATGGGTTAGCCAGGGCTTAGCAAATTCTCTATCACCTTCCTCCTGGCTCAGAAAATGGTTGTCTTTCAAACTGATTGAGGCCAATAGATGGACACTAGGCAATCTTGGGCATCAAGAGAAAGAGAGAGAGAGAGAGAGAGAGATTGTGGTGGGAGAGAACCCGCTTCTTGTTGGTAAGTTGAAGAGCTGATAGGAATTTTCATGAACTCTAGAAGCAGAGTTCTCTTCCTCCTTGCAGCCTTGGCATCTGCTGGGGGATAGGTGGAGTTTTAACTAATGCTTCTAGACTGACCATGGTGGCAAACTTTTCACGATAGTCCCTAGTAAGGCCCTTTCCTGGTCTTTACAATGTAAGTGGCCCCCTACACAGCACAGGGCCTCTATGGTTTGCTATCCTCTAGGGTTCTTAGTAGAATTTAAATAAAGCTCTTGTGGGTGTGCTAGGATGAGCTGTGACCAACAGAATATGGCGGAAGAAATAACAAGTCAATTACGAGGCCAGGTCAGAAACAGCTTGACAGCTGCCTGATTGTCTCTTAAATTACAGACTGGGAGGAGGAAGGGGTATCTGTCTTGCTGTAATCAGCCCAAAGGAGGGGACCATGTGATAGAGAACTAAGGTCAGAAGTCACATGAGTGACCTTTCTGGGGGAGGATCCCCTGCCCTAGTGGTGAAGCCTGCGGAGGACCACAGCCCTAACTGACATCGTGACAGGGAGCTCATGATTGACTATGAGCCAGAGCGCTCCAATAAGCCCTTGACCCTCAGACTCTGCATGAGATAATCAGAATTTGTTGTTTTAAGCTGCCAAGTCTGGAGAAATTTGTTGTGCAGCAATAGATAACTTGTACACAGTCTTAGATTGTCTTTCTGCATTTTCTCATATAACTCATTCTAGATTGCAATCGCTTAGTCACTGGTCTGGCTCCTCCATCGAACCACTTGTATTCTGAGAAAAGAAACCAAACTGGTGATTGCATCCTCAGTACCAAGGGAAGAGATTGGTACACAGGAAAGACTCAGCCAGTGCCACTGGATAGATAAATAAAGTGGGGGTGGCATAAAAGGCGTGATGTCAGACAGGCTGATGGGACCTGCCAGCTGAGGAGCAAGCTTGTGGAGTTGAAATTGAGCTATTCTCTCCTAGGTTGAGAGGGCCAATATGAAGTTGCTTTCTTCTGCTGCTGTGACATGCCGTTCTGTTACATCCCCCCATTCCCTGTTTCTCCAAGTTGGCTGTAAGTGAAAGGAAGGGCTGCTTCAGTTCCTCAGCCACAGAAAGCTCAGACTGTGGGGATGCTCCCTGACAAGATTGCCAAGATGGGAGATGGAAAATTAGAACAGACAGACACAGGGACAAAGGACAGCGGGGATAAGGATGGGAGGGAGGCATTTTTATTTTTTTAATTTAAGAGCTTGAAATAAGTTTGTTTAGAGGAGGCTAAAAGTTCAGCTGCTGCTCCAAGTGGTGCGGTGTCCGGTTACGAATGTTCTGGGACAGACATCTCCCTGTCAGGCCTCAGCATGCCCTCTGCGTGCTCTCAAATCCTGCATGGGCCATCTCTAACTGGAAGAACAGAAGCCCAGGCTTTCCAAGCTATATTTCCAAAAATATATCTATAGTTCCTCCTGTGCTCTGCACGTTCATCATCTTTTCAAAAGTCTGAACGGATCTTAGTAAGACTTAGTAAGACTTTTTAAAAGAAACAAACAACAAAAAAAGTGTCCAGTGGAGGGTATAATCACGGACAAACATCTGGGCAGGTGACATCTTCCCAGTGAGTTAAGGAACCCACACAGTGGTGGGGCACACTGTCGGGACATTTTAAGGACTTTTGACTGTATATTTTTCTGCATACATACAGAGAGTGAGGAGTAGGGAAAGCTGTACTGTCTTATTGTTTCTCAATACAGACCTTTACGTAGTATTCTCTTAGTGTGGCAAACAGGGCACGTGGAACGGAGGAGTGAGCTTTTAAATCCCTCATCGCTACTTCTAATTGTTTAACCACAGACAGTTCAGCTTTCCCGAGCCTCAGATTATTTTTTTAGTCTATGAAATGAGGGTATTTACCACCCCTCCCCCAGTCCCCAGCACGCCATGAAAATGTGCCAGCTGAATCTGCCTGGGATTCTTGAGGCCAAAGGAAATTAAAAAAAAAATGTAAGCAGAATTTGGGAATATTTGATTAAATTAGGGTCTATGAATACAAGGAGTGACTCAGAGGCTTCCTGCTAGTTTGGGATGTTATGTTACTATTTCTGCAGGTAACTTAGTGTCATTCCAGGACACATGCATGGACCCAACAAAGCCACACAGTCAATTTTTACTGACCATGACAAACCTGACTTTTATTTCTATACTTGCAAAAAAGTATTTAGTAAAATTCAGCATCTGATTAAAAAAACACTAAAAAGAAATTGTTGCAAAGAGTTTGCTGAAAATTAATAGATTTTTCAGAAATTCCATTTGTCTCAGGGGTTTGAATTTCAATAATTCCTGCCTTTATAAAACTACCAACGTTCACTTACATCAGCTTGGTCCTTACTGTTTCATTAGTGAAAATGCATCTAAGGGGCAATTCTATAGACTCTTTCAGAAGTCTAGTGAGACTTGAGACCTACCCCTTGCCAAGTTTTCATAGTACATAGTAATAACTATAACTATGCATATATATATGCAACCAAAAGGCTAAACTTTTAATTTTTTCCTCAGCACTGGGGATCGAATGCAAATGCACTACTATGTAGCTAGCTCTCTACCCCATCAGTGATGGTTTGATAGGAAGTGGCTCCCAAGGGAGTGGCACTATTAGGAGGTGTGGCCTTGTTGGAGGAAGTGTGTCACTGTGGGGGCAGGCTTTGCCTAAGCCTCCCTCTCTTTTGCTTAACCTGCCCTCAGTGTGACTTTTAGTCAATTTCATGTTGCCTGCAAGATGTAGGACTCTCAGGTCCATGACCACGTCTACCTGCATGCCACATGCTCCCCACCATGATGATAATGACAGAACCTCCGAAACTGTAAGCTAGTCCCCCACAATTAAATAAGAGTTGCCATGGTCATTATGTCTCCTCACAGCAATAGAAACCTGAACTAAGACAGCACCCCACTCTTTTTCTTTGAACTAGTCATTTTGAAACAGGTCTAAGTTACAGCTAAACTTGACCCCACTTTGCAGCCTAGGCAGGCATTTGGCTGCAAATCTTCTTCCTGCCTCAGCCTTCCCAAGCAGTAGGGACCACAGGTTTGCACTACCAGGACTGGTTCTTTCCCCCATTTTATTTGTTTTTCTTTTCACCCTTATCCCCCTGGAAAATTCACTTTTTAGTTTGTGCCCTTGAGAAGATGGCCTTCCTTCTTAATGCCTTGCTCATTCATCCATAAAATGGAATTAGTAATATTGTCCACCCAACAGGATGGCTAGGAGAGTTAAATAATTAGCTTATGCATACTAATACACACTGTGAAATGCAACTAGTATACAGTAGATTCATGATAATTGCTATTATAACAACTAATTGTAAAGGGAAATAACTTTTATGTAATTGTAAATTTATTTAAAACGTGATCACAAATATTTAAAAGTATATACCTTTGGAGGGCTCCCTCTGAGCTCCCTGACAATCAAGCCGAATGCTTCTCCCAAAGCTCCAGACACTCCTGTCTTAGTCAACGCTCTATTGCTATGAAGAGACTCCAGGACCACGGCAGCTTTTATAAGGGAACACATTTAATTGAAGTTTGCATACAGTTCAGAGGTATAGTCCATTATCAGCATGGTGGCAAGCATAGCAGCAAGCAGGCAGACATAGGTCTGGAGAAGCTGGGAGTTCTACATCCATATCAGTAGGCAGCAGGAGAGAGAGAGAGAGAGAGAGAGAGAGAGAGAGAGAGAGAGAGAG
>LOJH01002333.1:0-11224 GCA_001685095.1 Ellobius talpinus | reverse complement strand
GAGAGAGAGAGAGAGAGAGAGAGAGAGAGAGAGAGAGAGAGAGAGAGCCACTGGACCCAACTTGGTCTTTTTGAAACCTCGAAGCCCATCCCCAGTGACACACTTCCTCCAGCCAGGCCATAGCCCCTAAGACTGTCACTCCCAGATGACCATGCATTCAAATCTATAAATCTATTACTATTATTCCAACCACCATATTCCCTACATACAGTATCAAGTAAGTCAAACCAAATGGCTTCCTTTTCTTTTGGTGGCTATTGTGGTTTGAGTAAAAATGTCCCATGTAGGGCTCAGGTGTTTAAATACCTAGTCTCCAGTTAGTTGTGGCACTGTCTGAGTTGGTTTGGGAGGAATGGTTTTGCTGGAGGATATGCCACTGGGAGGCAGGCTTTGAGGTTTAAAAAACGTGAGCTACTGGGGTAGAGGACATTCCTGTGACATTTGAGCAAAGAATCTAGTTGCCTTCTGCCCTTGTCCTATGGTGCGGGATAATTGTCCGTATTCTGTCAATCATGTTTTAAGTAAACACTGATTGGCCAGGTAGGAAGTATAGGCAGGTCAACCAGACAGGAAGTAGAGGTGGGGTGATGAGAATGGGAGTATTCTGGGAAGAAGGAAGCTCTTCCCCCAGTCCAGCCCAGACCACCGAAGAAGCAACATGTGACCTACCCTGCTGTGAAAGGTACCCAGCCATGTGGCTAGCATAGATAAGAACAATCGATTAATATAAGTTACAAGAGCTAATAAGAAGCCTGAGCTAATAATGGGACAATCAGTTTATAATTAATGCAGACTCTGTGTGTGATTTTCTTTGGGGCTTGCCGGCTGTGGGGTACCGGGCGGGACAGAAACNCAGCCCAGACCACCGAAGAAGCAACATGTGACCTACCCTGCTGTGAAAGGTACCCAGCCATGTGGCTAGCATAGATAAGAACAATCGATTAATATAAGTTACAAGAGCTAATAAGAAGCCTGAGCTAATAATGGGACAATCAGTTTATAATTAATGCAGACTCTGTGTGTGATTTTCTTTGGGGCTTGCCGGCTGTGGGGTACCGGGCGGGACAGAAACCCCAATGAGCCTGGCCCACATGTTACAGTCCTAAGGACTTCTCCAAGGCTAAATTAAAAGGTAAAAAGTTAATATTTTTTGGGAAAGGAAATTTCAAAGCAGCATCATATAAAATCTATGATATTGTTATTAATAATTAATATTGCATGAGTCTACAGTGAAAAAGATCAAGTGGGGCAGAAAGAAACACAGGATATGCAGTTTGAAGAGAAAAGGCGCACCAGGAATCTTAATGTTTCACTGAAGGTTTGTGCCAAAGGAGGTAGTGAGATAAGAGGAGGCCTGACCTGTCGCCAGGCAACCTGCAGCACGGAAGCCCTGGGGACTGCTGCATAAAGCTGTGAAAGCAAAGCTTGAGTTGCGCTGGAGAACCCATGATGTTTAAGATGCCATAGCCATGGGCTATCTGCCAAGGAGAGCTGTAGACAGGGAGTGGAACCAGCCTGAGAGAAAATAGTGTGTTACAGGTAGCAAAGCTGGGCATGCAGAGCTGCCTGAACCATGGACACCAGACACGGAGCTACAGGAGTTGATATTTGTCCTGCTGGGAATCAGTCTCGCTTTGGTCCAGTATTTCCTCACTCTGCTCCCATTCTCCCCTTTGGGAATGGTACTGTATATTCTGTGCCATTGTATGTGGAAGAAATGTTAGCTCTTACATTGAGTTTCAGAAGAGAGTTTAGACTCATTTAGACTTTTAAATAGTGTTGATCCTGAAAGACATTGAATAAAATGCATTTTGCATTATGAGACGGCCATGAACCTTTGAGGGCCAGGCAGTGGTATGTGGTGGTTTGAATGAGAATGTCTGCTTGTAAGGCTTAGATGTTTAAATACTTGGTCCCCAGTTGGTGGCACTGTTTAAGTAAGTTTAGGATGTGTGACCTTACTGGAGAAAGAATGTCACTGGAGCAGGTTTTAAGGCTTTAAAAATCATGTACTATTTCTGGTTGATTCTCTCTGTTTCATGCATGTTGTTTGAGATATGAGCTCTGAGCTTCCAACTTCCAGCCTTAAACTCCATGCCTGGCACCTGCTGCTTTGCTGTCTCTACCATGATGGACCTCAATTATCTTGAACCATAAGCTCAATTAAATTTTTTCTTCTATAAGTTGCCTTGGTCATGGTGTTTTATTACAGCAATAGAAAGATAAATAATACAGTGGCTAATAATTTGTAGATTAAAACAATAGCACACTCATTCTCTGGCATTTTCCATTGAGCTGAGAATACAAATAGCTTCAGCAGGTCCTTTGGATCCCTAAAGGTGGCAATGAAGTTGCCCATCCAGGATGAGCTCTAATGGTTAGTCCTGCTGGAAAGAGTTTATAGCAATGGAAAAAGATTTTTTCCTTCAAGTTGGATAAAGCTGGCTATTGGTAAGAAAGGGCCTTCAGCTCCTCGAA
Organism: Ellobius talpinus; assembly: GCA_001685095.1. Lineage (NCBI taxonomy): Eukaryota > Metazoa > Chordata > Mammalia > Rodentia > Cricetidae > Ellobius > Ellobius talpinus. The sequence continues at coordinate 8,746 of LOJH01002333.1, read as the reverse complement.
CCCACCATGATCCTTTGTTGTATGGTGTCTCCCAACACAGTCATTTCCTTTGTTAGATCATGGGGGAGACTCGGTATGGTAACTTTTGCTAGCAAGCAGGTTATATATAAAAGACTAGTATATGTCATGTGACTTACATATTATATTCAGGTGAATGACTGTATTTTGCTGATTACAGTCAAGATATAAGCCCACCTACACTCAAAAGGAGGTGATCACAGGAGGTGGTGGTAGCACCTCCAAGACTACCCACTGATGTCATCGAGAGGAAACACACTACTCATTTTCCACTTTAATTGCCCAGCTCAGCCTCTGTTTATCTGCAAAGGCTGGGCAGGTTTTATAGTCTGTTAACTAGAGGTACAAAACACAGGCAAAATGGAAAGAACCCGGCCAAAAGAAGGTGAAAGGGAAAATCACATGTTCTATTTGAATTGTGGCGGGGGGGGTGATGTTGGTGTCTAGCAGTAGCCTTTTAAATTCCTAGGTCTCCACGAGTATACTCTAGGGGAAAGTACTCTGTGATGAGACCCATCGTGCAGGCTTGATCCGGCCATCCTTGGACCTACTAGTTTGGAAACTGGCCCCTGAGTCATGAGCCAAGTTGCCGACCCCACAGACTCATGGGGTAATAACTCTAATCTCCCTTCAAAAGACAAAGGATTATTAGCAACACACCCCTCAAGCATTCTCCTTTCTCAAGGGGGTCCAGGGGAAATAAGCTCACATTTCGGCAAGAAAGGATTTGTGCAGGCCTCAGGATGGCAACTCAGCACCAATACAAATTAGGAAATGAATCCGACATACTTGCCCCTGAGTTGTTTTTCAGCAGAGTACAAAACTACCTAGAGATTGGTCCAAACTTGGAAAATCATCCTGCAGGCCCAACACGTGGCTCCCCCTTAAGAAAGAACTACTAGCTGGCCATGATGGCATATGCTTGCAATCCCAGAACTTTGAGGCTGGGGCAAGATAATTACAAATCTGAGGCCAGCCTGGGTTAAACAGAGAGACCCTATCTCAAGAATCAAAAAGCAAATGCAACAACCCCCACTGTTATTAAATACACTGAAGTTTGTTGCTGCTGATAACGACCATCCCGACTGACGTAGCTTTCAAACTGAGACTAGATAGCAACTGAAGTATTTGAAATCGGGGTGTGGGTGTAGATGGTGGTTTGTTGTTGTTTGTTGTTTTAACTGAGCACCCCAGGAAGTGTTTGTGCGATTCTTGAAGTGGAATAGCTACTGTAAACAAAACACCAAAAGTGAAATTCTTTCTTCAAATTACTTTATCTCTGCACTACCACCCACGACCCGAAATTCCACAGACACATCTGCTGATCAGCCAAAGAAAGCATCTCCCAGTCCCTTGGCTCTAATCTCTAAATATAGGCAAGCAACCACACTACCCAGCCGTGGACACATAGACTGCCTGTGGCCCTGCTGCTCCCCAGGGAAATTCTGTAATAGGTTGCTGGCACATGCTGCTGTTCCTAGCACTACAAATGAACCCCCACTCCCATCTCTCTGGGACTCCTGTGTTTTGAGTGTGTGCTGCCTACACCCTGGGGTTACAGAGTCATGCTGGAAGAGATGTCTGGCAGCAGCAATGCAGTCCAGGGCAGGCCACGCTACCTCCACTGCAGGCTTCGTCTGCAGACTGCACTTGAATTTTTGCAGGACACTATTAGGGTTCCCAAGAGAGTTCTCATAGGAAATTCAAGAAATCTGAAGAAACTCTGGTGCTTACATGATGGACTAATTTCATTTCAATAAAATTCCCGTATTATATTCAATGTGCCTGGCTTTATTAAGTTTTGTCATAAACGCTGGGAACACTTCCAAATTTAGGCTTGCACAATTATTTTTATTGGTGCGTTAACTAAAAATGGTATATGCGTAAGTCAGAGTGTACGTTCGACTTCATCTGGGAAGCCAAAATGAGCTTTGGGTTGATTTATAGTCGTTTTATCCCTGTAAATGAGATACAGGAAATGGGAACTAGAGTTTCTGATCACGGCATTGCTGAACCCTCCACCGGTTCCATCCACAGCTCTGCCGTGTATCTAATGAATTTAAATTCCAAATGTCTATCGGAAACCCACAAAATCACTGAACAAAGAGGCTGGCTTACTTTCAGCCCCAGAGCCATCCAAATAGTGCAAAAAGCCCAGAGGTTTGTTGTACGAAAGTGGGACCGGGGAGTTCTTGGTGCTTTGAAAGATTTTAATTGCTATGGAAAAATCCTTTCAAAGATTTCCCCCCTCAACATGGGCCCCATGGAAACTTTTCTTAAGGGAACTGTAAAATATTTATACAGCTAGCAACATTGTTTAAAAATAAAAAAGCAAGAAGGGAACCGTGCTGAATGAAAAGCAGACTCAACTTGGAGCAAGCCCCGCAGACTCAGAGAGCCCTGAGCAGAGAACACTGCTGTTCAGCCTTGGAAGACAGAACTCATCCGGACCAGAACGCCCAAAGCGGAGCTCGCGAGTGTGTTAGGTCCGATGCTCGGCCACCATCATTTTAAAACTCTTTATTTTGAAGAAGGGCCCCATATTTTGTGGGGAGCTAGTGAGGTTTGTGGAGCGAAGTAACTGGCCCAGCTTACGGAATTTCCCCCAGGAAGTTGTTCTGGGACCTGGATATATGATCCCCACCTGGAAATTTGGCGCTCTGCCTTTCAAGGCCAATCCGGGCGGCGGCGGTTCTAGAAGCTGTGCTTCCCGCCAGCCGGATTGGCCCACACATATTCTACCCTCAAAACTTAAGAGTAGGAGGCTCATAAGCCGTGCTTGAAACCTTAGAAAATATGACCCTGAATTTGTGAACAGGCCCGAAGTGCGCAATTTTGGAATTTAAAAGGACTGTGGTGAGCTCATTCTGTAGCTTAATTTGTATTCCCAGAGAAGAAGGAAATTTCCCAAGGCAACTTAATTAGTACTGGTTAGGGTCAGGCCCCAGGTCCATGCGCCTCTCTCATTCTGCAGCATCTGTAAAGAGGGGCTCACCTGGATAATTACAGTTCGCAGACAGCGCTGGCCTCATGTGAACTTCTGCTTCAGCGTGTTCTCAATACTTCAATCAACAATGGCATTATTAAAGAAAGGGCTGAAGAGATAATCGCCCCCTCTGTATCAACTCCCCAAATACTTTCATTTCTTCCCACTGCTTTATCTTTCTCTGATGAAGCTATGTGCTAATAAAAATCACAGATGTCAATCGCATGGCCTCTTGGGATTCAACCTACACACTGATGCTGTCAACTCTGTAACCCCGTAGAAAGGAAGAAAGAATCTAAGGCCCAACAACCCACAAAGTGGATAATTAACACCAGAGAATCCAAATTTGGCTACATCATGGTAGCTGAATTACTAAGGGGCAAGATGAGACAGAGCCCCAAACTTTCCTACAGGGGAGAGTGGCTACTGCATCACAACAATCTTCTCAATCAGAAGGGACCCTCTTGTCTCAAGACAGATTTAATTGCCATAATTCAATTAACATGCTTTCACTAATTATATAAGCCTGGAGACGACAGCGCAGTAGCAGCACCCACTGAGAGTAAGCCAAGTTCTTTTCATTTTTTAACTTAGTCTTAATTATAAATGAATTGCATTGATTTCTTTTTCATATCTTTCCTTCAGCTGTTGTGTTGTAGAGTACTCTCATATAATTTAAAGACTTTGGGTCTTTGGCAAATAAAAAAAGGTATTTATTTTGTGAACTAACTGCAGCATTCCTAAATATAAATTCAGAAATATCTAAATTCTTTTTTTTTTGGAGATGACAATTCTTATCATATGTTAAGTGAGATGAAGAATATTCACATCAAGTGAAATGACCATTTATTTCCCAAATTCTGAAGTGTAGGTAGAAGATTCAATGAAGATTTGTATACTAATTATTAAGATTGTTATTAGATGAGATGACTTTAGGCGTGTAAAGAAATGCTAGAGAGAGCCAGCAGCTGTGGTACCCGAATACAAAGAATATACATGTTCTTCCACAAGATAAATCGCACAGCTATTCATATGAGAAGCCCGCTATTCAAAGGCTACCTGGGATGTAAGACACCAAATGCGTAGTGTATGCTATGAAAATGATAGTTGGATTAGCTCTCCACTGAAGGCGATAAAAGGATGGGCTTTCAATCTGAGTTACCATAGCCACACACAAATGCGAGTGCACAAACGGGAATTACCTGCTAGAAACCAGTAGCCAGTGGCATTGCCACACTTGGAAACATTCCAACAAAGCAAAGCATGTTCCAGGAGGTTTGGGCCAGTGCTGGACTGCGTAACAGAATCGATTAATTTTGGTAAACCTCTACATTCATTCATCAAACATCTATGTCCTCCACAACACACCATTACCAAAGTTTTAGTAATTCCGTGAATTTCGATTTAGTAGGATTTTATGGCTAGGTCAGAATTTTTGATATATTTAGGATTCTAAAGACATCAGAGTAGAATTAGAACTGATTATTTTTGATATATTTAGTATTTCAAAGACATCAGAGTAGAATTAGAACTGATTTTTTCCCCCTTAAGAGTTCTTTGTCCCATTTTTCTGCCTAGAATTTTATTTAGATCAATTTTTGTCTTATGCATTTGGTACTTCATAAGCCTCAGTATGAAGAATAAGAAGTACTGAAACAATACTGATACCCCACTGATAGTACCAAATGACCAGACTGATGTCAGTCTAGGCTACAGGGAAAACAGACATCTTAAAAGTCAAGTAGCCACCAGCTCTGCAAAGCCAACCATCTGAACATGTGGCTAATCTCTGCCCATTTGGGGCTACTTTATCTTACAGAACAGTGAGAACTTGAAATTCACTAGTTAGGCCCTGCCATTGATGTTTATTTGTCCCAACAGGCCAAAATCTGCCCAAATGTGGACATGCCACTGTCATGTTTCAGGCTGGCACTCAAGTGCTTTTTGTAAACATTCATATGCAATGAGAGAAAGAAACTGAGGCCTCCATCTCATCTTCCAAGAGCTTTGACTTGTTGGGAATTTTTCACTTGCATGGAATAAACACATGTTTCAAACTCTTGAGATTTAGGAAGACAGTAAGACTTCTTAAGGTCTTGGAATAGACAATATCTCCTCGTTTTCCACCCAAGACATCCAAAAGAAGGATTTTGGTTGGTTTATACTTCGTCCTTTGGCCATATCCAATATACAGTACCAAACCCACCCAGACTGAATCAGCTGACTATCTCCGTGGCCAGTGGGCTACAGCACATCTTTCTCCTGGCTTCACCAACATATAATCTTGTGTTGGGAAGCAGTAGTAAGGAGAAGATGGGTGGGTAGTGTGTTAGGAACAGACAATAGTGGTATCCAAATGGTCAACCTGGTCTGGAAGAAGTCAGGCTTTTCCAAAGTTCTGAGTATTCAGAAGCAATCACCTTAGTATGGGTGACTTTTACGTCATAAGTAAGAGATGCTTGGAGTAATGCGAGTTCAAGTTACCCATCTTGACTGAATCTTCTGTTAGGAAAAGGGATGCCCACATACCAGTAGCCGTATTTTATAGCTATATTTAGAGTGCTACCAACTGGTCATCAGAGAAACTTGGCTTGGAAAATAGTACATACATCATGGTTGACTTTGGGAAAGATCCGCAGGACAGGAATGGCAGGGGTTAGAGATAAAAAGTGTTCACCTTCATTGTAAAGAATGTTTTATTGCTCCTGGACACATAAGACCAGAATGTCCAAAAATCTGGCCCCTTTGGGGGCCACTGCTCCCCACTGCTTTCCTGTGGCTGTAGGATGCTTTGTTATGCCCACACCACACATGTAAAAAAATCCCCTTTCCACAGAGGAAATGTACAACAGGATGATTTTTTTTAATTTGTTAGTTATATTTTTCAACCCACATGTGGCTGAATGAGAAGCCCGTACCACCACTTCTGTCCACACACACATTTTACTCTGTGTGTCAGGGCAGGCTTCCTTGTTTACACAAGGACAGGAGAAAAGTTTGAGGAAGGCGAAAGGGTCACTGGGCCCATTATCCTGGCTGTCTATGGCTCTCCCCTGTCATTTCCTCTCATCCATCAATATCCTCCCTAGAAACTCATCCATGTCCCCTGGGTTTTGATTATTTTTTTTCCTTAGGTAATGTTCCTTTTACAGAACCTATTTTAAGATCATTATGTTCTCTGCAAAGTTGTTTGGCCAGAACGTTCCTGTTGATCCAGGCTTTCCGTCTACCCAGATTGCTTTCCTTGTTCCCACATGCAGGGAATATTAGCATTCTTTCTTATTGTGGGGAACTGGGCAGTAATCTTACACCATATGTATTTTTATATCAAAAGTCATGAGATCCTTATTTTGCATTCCTTAACTATGAGCCATCTTCCATTTCCCATCCTTCATAAGGGTAAGCCGGGCCGGCATCACCATTAGAGAATTCCCAGAGAGGCTTGGGAATCTGGTCCTTTGATTTTTTCCACTTGGCAAAGGAGGGGGAGGGTCCCCGCCTGTTTGTTTGCTTTGGGGTGAAGTCTTTTAAGTTCTAGTCATTAACTGCCTAACTCCCAGGTACTTCATGCTTGCCACCCTGATGTCATGGTAACTGTAGCTGGAAAGCAAACCCAGGCTGGGGAAAGTGAAAAAAAAAAGGCGGGAAACAGATTGGAAGTAGACGCTCTTCTGAAGCTTGCCGATGCTTACTTAGCGAGGAAGGAATGCAGCGATGGCCACAGTCAGGATTTTAAGGACCACTGATCTTCAAGGGCTTCCACTAGGGAATTCTGCGGATTGCAGCTTTCAGGAGGTATAAACAAGTGAAACACGTGTCCTGTGAGCAGCAAAGTCTGGGAAACAGTGCATCGAAATTCACGGAGCGCATTAGCGTATTCCGGGCTCTGATGGCTTCACGTTAAATAAACTGAGTTAACTTTGTTTAACTCAGCATTCCCAAAACCTATTTGAGCTTGAAAACCTTGCCACAGTTTACCCAGAGGGGACTTGCAGAGCTGCATTCCTTGAACTACTCAATTAGAGGACAAAGAAATACAAATTCTATTATCTTAAAAGTGGTATGTTCTTTGTAGATATTAAATATGTGACTGTAATTTCCTTCTCTAACCATTGTTCGCTGCTATCTCATGGACCAGGGCCATAGGGTTCACTAGCCCAGTGACTGGGGGTAGATGAATTCTTGGCTTTTTAAGCAAGATAGTCTGCATAGACGGGGAGGAGGGTTTCTCAGTTTTGTTTTTTTATCCTTTTATTGTTGGTTAGATGCATCTGGGCATAAGTTTTGGGGACCATATAGAATTTTATGTAAGGGATATCTAGGTAGAAAGGGGAGTAGGAGGAAAACTACATTTTTGGTGCTGGCAGCGTTTACCCCATGATTGTAGAGACAACGTGGAAAGTGGAAAGTAAATAGGTCAAACTGGATCTGATTGCCCCTTCTGCAGAAGAAGGATGAGTACTAGCAAAACATGGAGGGGTCAGAGTGTCTGGTTCCTCCCCAGGAGACCTCTGGTGTGGACAGACAGAGCTGATATTTGGAATTTAATTTCACAACCCTTCCCAGACTTTGAGTACGGCTTGGAGTCCATTCAACTATTTCCAATACCTTCAGAGGGCCAAGAAGAGAGAGGTGCAATCAGCCATGATGGGCCAGTAGGCCCCCACAAAGGAGAGCAAAGCCAGCACACCACACCTGCCATCCATGGCTGTGGGTCAGGAGTACAAACAAGGGCATGGCCAGTGCTCTGTGCCCCGCTCACAGGGCCCCTGTGAGACTCTGTGAATCCTGCCGCCCTTTGCCTGGCCCAGCTCAGCACTCCATGTGAACTGGGGAAAACATCAAAAACAATTGAGACCAAGCACTAGCCACGTGGCATATTTGTATTTGTGGCTTGAGCTAGAATTTGCCTGGACATTTGGTGACACATTTGCCTACTCACCCGAAGAGTGCCGTGCATGAGAAAGAAATGGGAAACTATAGAAAGGAGGTGTACTTTTTGTGTATGTATGTGAGTTTGAGTGTGGAACTTCAGGCATTGCTGCATACCTATCTAGGTATTCTAGAGACACTTGTTATAGCCCATTTGTGGCTGTGACAAAAGCCTAAATGCACTGTCATAGTTTCCAGTTTACTGGGAAGGAGTCACTTTACTTGCAGAAGTCTAACTTCAATCATTATTTCCCCAACATACAAAATAGCACCTAGTTTAATATACTCAATATACATTCAATAAGCATTTATTTAGATGAATGAATGAAGGGATGAATGAATAAAATGTGCTTAGGCCCTAAATCTCAGGACACGCTCTACAGGGAATTCACCTGTGTGCCTTTTTTTAAATTGATTTTATTGAGCTATATATTTTTTCTCTGCTCCCCTCCCATCCTCTCTCCTCCCCTTCTGTCCTCTCCTGTGGTCCCTCTGCTCTCAATTTACCCAGGAAATCTTGTCTTTTTCTATTTCCCATGTAGATTAGATTCATGTATGTCTTCTTAGGGTCCTCGTTATTGTCTAGGTTTCTGGGATTGTGAGTTGTAGGCTGGTTTTCTTTGCTTTATGTCTAAAAGCCACTAATGAGTGAGTACATGTGATAATTGTCTTTCTGTGTCTGGGTTACCTCGCTCAGTATGATGTTTTCTAGAGCCATTCATTTGCCCACAAATTTCAAGATGTCATTACTTTTTCTCTGCTGTGTAGTACTCCATTGTGTAAATGTACCACATTTCCTTATCTATTCTT
>LOJH01002332.1:25930-36087 GCA_001685095.1 Ellobius talpinus | reverse complement strand
CATTATAAGGATATTTGTCACTGATTTATGCCAAGGGTGTGTCATAGGGTGAGATGCCGATTTTACCATCGACACTGTTATCACCAGTAATCAAGGTGCCTGCTTTAGTCACCAGGTATATTGGTCCTTAGGAATAGGGAGTATCTCTTATTCAAATTTCTGCCTCCAGCACCCAATAACACAGTACCTGTTGGCTTCATCACACAGACTCCACTCTACTGAATGAGATTTTTTTTCCCCTCTAAATTTTTTTTCACATTGGCTGCAGTAAACTCAGTTCTGATCTGCCATGGCATCATTCACAACCAGAGAAAAATACATTCCCTAGCATCATAGATTTCTTTCTAACAAAGTATTTACTATGCAAATTTTGAAGTCATACTTTCCTAGGGAGCAATATAAACTAAAATAACATTTTTAAGATATAAATTTTGTTGACCAATAAATGCATTGAAGTTTTAAAAATCAGCTTTGCAGATAAGATCTATTAGGGATGGGAGAGTAACTTATTGCTTTAAAACTGCTTTAGTAAGGTCACAAGTAGGTTTCTTTAGCTAGCTTGTTCTCCTAGTCAACACCTATGCAATTCCATTTGTAAAAATGATGTATTTGGCTTTTAGGAGATCCAACTATTGTGTGAAGTGGTCTCATGCCGAAGTCAAGATGTATTCTTTTTCTCTGAACGTCACTTCTGGCTTCTTAATAAGTATGACTAAATCTTACATTTATCTGCCAAAGATCCCAACAGACATTTTAGTTTACTAGCTAATCTTCTTGTGACTCGGTCTCTCTCCAGACACTCTTACCACAGTGCCACAAGGTCCCTGCTTTCTTGTGTTAGGTCCAGGTTTCAACTCCACTCCAGTTGGTATTAATTTGTGTACACTTTGACAGATAGGATATTGTGCTATTTTGGGGGACTAAGTATGGAATCCTCAGTGACACTGTAAGCAGTTTTGATGCTGATGTCATTTAAACTCAGATTTGATTCATTAAAAGCCCACATTATTGTCCAAAACTCCTAAGAGCTCGCCTCTCTTAACAGTACACGTTGATCTAATTTTCCTTGCTTCTTATTCCCACATTAGGAAAAACTGACACAGTCTTTGAGAGATCCAGGTGTGGGTAAGTATCCAAATTGCAATCACCATAAATGACAAAATTCTCAGCCCTGCAGGGGTCATCTTCTCTTTCTGTGAGTTGATTGGGAAATTATCCTTATTAGATAATAGGCGGGAATGCCATCATAATCTCAGAGCGGTAGTGACTAAGTGATTAACTTCTTACATATAATACACTAATTTGCTCTTTGTTTAATACGTCACTCTCTCCTCTTCCCCTTCCAATAGCTTAGCTCACAAGAAATCTTATTTTTTTTTATTTAAAAAGCGGAGATCAAAACCAAAGACAAAGCCCAGGACAGCTCAGCCCCTAAGGAGTCACCTTGATGGCCAGACCCGCTGGAGTCAGCTGCTCTGCGTTCCGTTCATTGAGACAGTCTTCGCCCATCAGAGACGTGAGGTGCTGCAGACACTCTGCATGCCCCTTCGACGCAGCAACATGTAACAGATTGTTTCCATTCTCGTCATGAATTTTGTCCAGATTGTCTGCAGCTAGGTGTGGCTGTACGGGGGGGGGGATGAAGGGAGAGGCTTCAATCAATGAACCAAAACCAGATTATGGAGGGTCTCTTCTGGGCACAGGGAAGAAGGAACAGCTCATGAGGGCCCTGGTGGCCTTGCAAGGATCTAGTTAGAGTCCCTGCTATTTGTCTTACTTACAACATGCTTTTGAACAGTAGTTCTCAACCTGTGGGTTTTGACCCCTTTGGGAGTTGAACGATCCTTCCACAAGGCATTGTCTAAGACCATCAGAACACACAGATATTTACATTGCAATTTGCAACAGTAGCAAGATCACAGTTCTGAAGTAATAATGCAATAATTTTATGGTTGGGGGTCACCACAACATGAGAAGCTAAATTAAGGGACCATAGCATTAGGAAGGCTAAGATCCACTGCTTTAGAATAGGTACTCTCAAGGGACAGACGGTTTTGATAGGACCAATAAGCTGCGAAGGTTTGCAGTTGGTATTTTAGGTCCCTGAGGTGACACTCACTGATGGCAATCAATAGCTTCTCTATCTGTCACCACACTGCTAAGTGCTCAGGGAACAGGGCTATGCTTTATTGACTGTTGTAGGTTTGCTGGATGAATGAAGCACTTGTGTCAAAGGCCTGATTTGTCAGACGGCCTCCCTCTGCATGTTACCTAAAGGTTGTGGCCACTAGTGTGTTCACAGAAACCTCTAGACATACCAGTGACTCCCAGGGGCATCTGGGATATCCGGAGGCAACCTGGTTCTTTGTTTTCACTCCTCTGAGTATGAAGTGTCTGAGAGAATATTTTGGGCAAACCCAGTGGTGTTAGCATTTGTGACTTCTGAATGTATGGAGCAAAGGAAAACAACGAACCGAACAGACTCAGAGGCAACAGCTGGGGAAAATGGAAAAGACATTTTCACGAGAAACTAGTTATGGCTTCATGTGATAAATTGTTCAATCACATTGTCCTGTTTGTGACAATGGGCCCAGCACGCTATAGTTTCTCTGTGCAAGCTTAACATTAGTGGAGTGTGATGCCACGATGCAGTGTGTTTCCTGAAGGAAACTTTATCATCTGAGTAGGAACCCAGGATTGCTACCGTCCGATCAGCTAGGAAAACAGTGCAGCAGATGGAACGCTATTTCAGTTGAACTTTCTCAATAGATGTTTCTTACACCAAGTAACTCTGCCTGGAGTCCTTGGAGACAATTCTTCATGTTCCCTGGACACGTAGTGCTGGAGCAGAGCGAAAAGCCCGTGTGTGTCAGAGAACAATCAAACTCTAGGGGAAGCTGTATCTGCAAATGTTTTTCCAACACCCGTGGCCCAACTTTTCTGAATAATGATCAGGGTGAAACAGAGAACTCTCTGTTCCCAGATCTGGCAGGTCTGCCATCAGTTGAAAACTGACGTCCCCACAGAAACAGAGGGAGAGCATGGGGAACCATTCGAAAAGCAAAAGGAAAAAAAAAAGCATCAACTCAACTGGAAAACAGCGTGGGGGCTCTTTGTTTTGTTTTCCTTTTAGATTAAATGTCTTTGTTTCAGCTGAGGTCAGGCGATGTTAAACTGCACCCACAGTCTTCTGGAGCCATTTGTGTTCCCCGAATTAACCTCCTAACCTTGGCATTCAGAACTCATGCCTCTCAGCTAAAGCAGCAAGCAAAGATTTAGCAAGGAACCAAACAAAGGGGGTGAAAATGAACAAAACATGGTATAGGAAATGCTCAAAGAGGAAATTAAAAAAATTCACAGAAAGGTGTGAAACAAAACACTTCACCCTGTTATGAGATGGAGTCTGTAGGACAGACAGACAGACAGACAGACTGTACTCACCAAGAGCGATATCTGTCCTTCTTTCACGATGTTCAGTATGCTTCTTACTTTCTTCAGTTTCTCACTCCTTTCTTCTGTGCCTTGGGCGTTGGTCCAGTTCATGCCGTTGACCTGCTCTTCCGGGTTGGCCCCTGGTGCCGAGGACTGCAGGTGGAAGGCCCTGAGCTTGCAGTCTGGCCCTGCCTTCTCAATTTTTCGGCTATGGGGATCACTAAAGGCCTTGTTTAGGAAGTCTTTACTGTGGTTCTTGGACTCAAACGCAGGGGCGCATTTACCCAGAGCAGGTAAGCTCTCAGAGTCTTCTGTGGAGAGCTTGTGCTGGTCCCGGAGGACAGTCGATGCTTTCCTTAAGTGAGGACTTTTCACAGGAGAAAGAACACAAAATGGAGTCATGTTGGGTGTGGAGTTCTCAGTGCTTCCAATAGGACAGGCTTTACCAGAAAGGCCATTGATGGTTGTGCATAATCCCAAAATCCTTTTCTCTGAAGACACCTTAGTGAAAGGGGCCGGCTGTTGACTGGATTTAATGTAAGGCACATCCAGAATCTCATCCATGTCAAGGTCATAATGTTCCAGCTCGCCCAGTGCCTGGCTGGGCTCGGAGCCCTTACCTGGCAACCCCCTGACTCCATCTTCAGTGCTGAGTTCCTCTGGCTGGGGGCTCTGGTCAGTCTCCCCGCCTTTCTGGTATTCTACTGTATTGTTCTTTTGGTCATCGTTTTCATTGTTTTCCAGTGTCTCTGGCTGATGTTTCAGTGGAGACACACGCTTCACTGGGCGGAACTTACTGTACACATCAGCGATTCCAGTGGGCTTTTGTGGGTTTGTAATGAGAGTTGAGACACCACAATTCCAGCTAGAGCTTGAAACTGTTTAAAAAAAATAATAGAGAAGACTATTAAACTGGAATTCGAACAGAGTTTGGCCACATAGGTAGATATAGCTCACTTAGGTTATGCTCACAGTAGGCCACTTAATAAGGGGATAAAAATCATAAGAGGACATATATCCAGAAAACTAATGCTTCATTACCACTGCAAGCCGGAGAAACATAAGAAAGTCATGACATAATGTTCCAGAACTAATTGATAACAGCAGAAAGTTAAAATAAATAAACTTTATGATTGGGTGCCTCTGGTACTGTTTACATGTTTGCCACCACCCTAAAACAAAAACAAAAGAGAATAGGACTGGGCTTCCACACTAAGCCAGTGAACCAGTGATATATGTACACACATACACATGCAGAAGCATGTACTTGCCTGTACACACATCTCTAATGTTTAAGATATCCATGTGAAGGAATCATAGCTCATCTTCTACAAACTCAAATTGTGACCTACTAATGTGATCTGACAGTTTTCCATTATATGTTTAGGGACAGCAAGGAAAAGCATAAAAAGTGGTTAGGTGTTCGTCTGTTCACGGGAGACAGGCCATGATGGAGCCAATCCACCCTACAGTGAGCACCCTAGACAAACATCGTGCAGGGCCATCTCGTGGTGCTTTTCATCCTATGACACCACATAATGAATTTCCATTTGGCAACAGAACGTGCTCTTTAGATCAACACTGTTCTCCGTGTTGGGAAAGGGAGAAACCAGAAAAGGGGGAAGTCATGAAGGGCGAAGAGGGAAGGCAGACTAGTACTCAACATTGTTTTTTAAATTTCTCTCATTTTTGTGCAGTTAAAGATTGCAGGCCGGCCGGCCTACCTTCAACTGGTTGAGATGGACAGTGAGGCAGTCAGGCACATTGGGAGAGAAAAGATAAAAAACACACTCTCTTCTAATAAACCTCAATACAAGCAAGATGCCTGGTGGCCTATCTCAGAGCGGACCGACAAAGCTTCAGGGCTCACGCCCACAGCAGGGCTCTATTTCCTCTGAGACCCTCCTCTACTAGAAGGCAGATGATAGCACTCTTGCAAGCTAGCAGGCTATTTTACAGGTTTCTATTCTTCTGCTGTTAGTTTCTATCATCGTCCATCAGGCAGGTAATGCTTCCTTCCTTCCAACTACCCTCTATCCTATGAAACAAATGCGGGTAGAAAGGGTTTTATCCCAGAGTAAGCAAACCTGCATGTCTTTGCTGTTGGGCACAACCAAAGGGTGAGAGCCCCTGAGACAGCAGGAGTGCTCAGTCCTGTGACTTTTACAGTAACCTCTGGTAATGACTGATTCTTACAGTTAAAGGGGTTCCTCAATTTGTGCTACTAGCAGTTGTTCATGCTGACATCTGTCCTAAAATCATTCAGAGAAGTTATGGAATCAAGCAAAGGGAGGAGTGAGTGAGCTTGCCCATCATAAAATCCCGAGTTCTGTCCTCCAAATGGTCAACAACTTGGCATGCGGTTCAGAAGGTCTATTCTGCACATTTCAACCTCAAGGCTTTTCCAACTCTCGAACTTTAGAAGCGAAAAGGAAGACTCTGAAAGCTATGGGAGGAGAGCTGGTTTCTTTCCAATGAGCAACACATAGTAAAGGACACCCCGAAGGGAAGGAAGGCATCTCAATTGCCTCCTCCTTCTCTTACCCACACCATTTTGTGTCTAGAGTTCTGAGCCATACACAATGCTCAGCCTGGAGCAAACGACTGACAGAAACACATATGTGAACTTGAATCTCACTCTGCACAAGTCATTTAATCTTATAACACGCGTAAAGTGAATGCTTCTGAGGGATTTTCAGCTTAATTTCCCAGAGGGAAATAAGTTCCCTTCATAAACCCAAAGGAGTGATAATTGCCAGGAAAAGCTAGAGTCTTTAAAGTCATTTATGAAATGTCAATATGTAAAGGCAAAGGCCAATTATTCTAATCAATTCCCTATAAATATAAAAATGTCTACCTTTTATATGTTCTTTTCTTTCTAAAAATATGAAGCTATGAAAAGTTATCATTTGCCAGAAATTTCTACCAAGCCATTTTCTCTGCCTTGAGAACACACAGTGCCTGTTTCACATGAAGCAATAGGGAGACAGAGATCATGGAGCTTATAAGGTATAAGTAGGCATTTGATTTTACTCACCAACTTTCCCCAAATCTATAAATGTTGTGGGAAAACCTATTCATAGACAGTGTGAAACACATGCTTATTGCTTGGCATTGTATCTGCTGATATTTTGTCAATTACCTTGATTTCTTTGGAGCTCCTAAAAACTATGAATCTTAGAATGTTTTAAAAATATTTAAAGCACATGACTTAGTGGGTCAATGCAACGAGTGCCCTGTACTGATATATTTATGTATTGTGTGAGGTCACAGGTTCAAAGGGCCACTCTTTTATGTTGGCTTTATTTACATAGGAACTTTTTTCCAAGTGATACAGGGAAATGGGTACCATATGTTTCCCAGCTGTTTTGTTCTGACAGGAGCCGTTAAGAACGCTCTATGTAAATGAATTCTGTCTGTGTTTTATGAAAACACTTCTTGCCCTTCTTTCCACAGAAAGGTCTAGAAACTGAAGAAGGAGTGTCAACATTTGGGAATGTTGTCTTTTTCCTCATTCAAGCCTATGGTTGTTTTGTGGGCTTATGATGAAATCTGTGCCTTCAAGCCTGTCTTGATTGCCAAAGGGGAAAAAACCTGCTTATAAAAATGAACTAATGGGTTTCACGAGAAAGCTCAAATTTGTTGCCATATCACATATTTGGATGAGCAGAAATGCAACAAACAAAAGACAAACATCCATTTATTTCTCCCAAGCTGGGCAAATATACACAGCATAAGAAAAAGATTATTAATGGCAGGCAAGGTTTTCCCTTTCAATTCTTTAAGGGTACCACCAAATTTGCTTTATTGTTGCTTTGCTACAGAACCGTCATAACATTCTAGTCATCCATGGAAACAAATTTCACACTAATTGGCTACTGGGAAGGTTTTTGAAGCTAGATTTCTTCTCTTGAAACTATGCACAAATTGCTGACACGTGAGCACAATTTAAATCCCTGAAAATTTTTATCTTAATCTTTACAAATTCTATGAGAACAGTATCTGTGTTTAATTTAGCTCTCCATCCTTCAAAATTCCCAGTAGACTGCTTACATAAAAAGGTTCTTAATAACGCTTTGCTTTTAGAGATGTTCATCTTTAACATCTTAGCACAGTAAATATGCCTAGTGTGCCTTCAATCTGTCTACCTGATGAAGTCACAAAATTTTAAAATGATCAGTAATGAGGTAGATGTTTATGATGCCAGTTTATAGGCAAAACAGTCTCCTAGAGTCTAGCTGGCATTTGGGATTCTCTGGGCATTAGCAAGAAAATTTCAGTCACCTCATAACTACCAAAAGCCAGCCATTTTCCCAACAAGCAACAATGTCGATCTAGAATATGCAAGATTCTCTGAATGGCAGTGCATCTGAATCCAGGGGTCTGACTCTCTCCACCTCTGTCTGTTTCCATTCTTGCCATTCCTGAAGCCCCCTTACAATCCTCTTGATCCTGGCATGAACAACATAGTGTCGTTTATACAGTCTCTTAAGTAGCTCATTCCCCAAGGCATCATCTGTCCCTCTATTTCCTTGATCCCTGCCCCACACTGCTCAGACAAAAATTTGTGGCTTTCTCCCAAATTTCTCTTAAACCTGGCCCCTTTTCTGTACCCTTCCTGCACTAACTGGGTTATACTAGGATCCTTTTCCACAACCATCACACACTGGGTTCCTTTCTCTCATTGTTCTCTCTTTCTAGTCTAGCTAATCCCTCTTTGGGTAAGATTGAATCTGTCACCCAAAATTAGCTCCCAAACCTCAGGTGTCCCATACTTCCTAAAATGATATTGCCTCAGGTATATGATGAATATTCCTTACTGTCGGACACACCCTAGGACCCATGATAAACACACCTCATTTACAGCGTGAGAAAACTATTCAGTGGTCAGCCTTCTTCTTCCTTCTCATTCGCTTAAGGAGTCTTAGTTTGGTGCTAGAATTTAATTCCTCTCCAAAATGTAGAATAGCCCTTAATAAACTGACTGCAGCCTTCAGAGTCAGTGGCTTTCATATGAATTAACTGGAGGGTTTCATGCTTGTCACATTCCTTTCAATGATGACCTCATTTCAAGAAATATTGGTATTCTGTCTACAATATGACAGTTTCTTTTCAGAAACAAATATTCTTAGAAGTAAAGTACTTTAGAAATATGTTAAATAAATAAAAGCACACATTATATATATTTAAAGATAAAAACAAAAAAGGGACTTTTGGATATAGCACATGATGTAAAACGTCACTTAAGTTACAAGGTTTGTGGACACTGGCTTTTTTGTTCATAGCAAAATTCTTTAGCATGGTCTGCAATGGTTCTTTCATTCACCTTATAATTTACCTTCTTCTCTCAGAATTCATGATTCCCAAAGCCCCGCCTTCCCGTTCTCCTCCTCTGTTAAATCCAATCTTTCTGGAAATGCTATGGCCATCTATCATTGTTCTTGCCTTTGGGCCTTTTCCTACGAATTCCTTGCTGCTGTCGCTGCCAGCGACTCATGTTCATCACACACGAGTCATCCAGTGTTGCCCCACTGAGCCCCTTCTTCTGATTCTCCCAGGAAACAGCTGGGAGAGTTCTTTTTTTTTAAAAAAAAATGCTTTACATCTCAGTTCCCTGGCAATACTTGAACACGTCTGCAGCAAGTCTGGAGGTGGCATACGCAACCTCACCTTCTCCTGAGGTCCCTCAAGGACATGGGTTCTTCAAGAAGCTACTTCTGCTTGTGACCAACTCATTGTCTAGCAAAGATCTTCAAAGGTGACCCAGCCTTTCCATGAGTAAGAGAATGGACCAAAAATGCAAAGTATAATAAATAAGTTTTGTTTACAATGAGTCCATTTTTTTTCTAAATTGAGGTGAGAATTTGAAAGACAGAAAGTTATTCAACTGGCTTGGACAGTTAGAAGGCATGCCGCACAGTGAGGTACTTTTAATGCCCTCTCTTAAGAAGTTCTTGTTGGGTGGTGGTGGCACACACCTTTAATCTCAGGACTTCAGAGATAGATAGAGGCAGGTGATCTCTGAGTTTGAGATCAGTCTAGTCTACAGAGTAAGTTCCAGGACAGCCAGGGCAACATAGAGAAACCCTATCTCAAAAAACCAAAAAAAAATTCTTAATTTAAATTTCCTCATCTGGAAAATAACAAGGGTAGACAATATCATTGCTAAGATCTGACCCTCCCTAAATATCTCTGATGATGTAGAATGTCTACAAATAACAGGGTTCTTGATTCTGACTCACAATGAAACACTATAATTCTTTTGGGTTCATGCATTTTACCGGATCCTCACAAATTTATAATTATGAGGTTGAGACGATTGCTGACACATAATTCTCTGGCTCCTAGGCTTGATAAATTGTTTTCTTTAAGAAGATAATGGAACGTTTGCTGTTGCCATAGTAGACCCAACTTTTAAGACTAAACATCAATGTTGGCTCCTAAAATGCCCATTTATTTTACTTCTAAATATGTCTAAATATGGAGAGCTATGTCCATATTCCATATTAGAAAATTAGCATGAGACAGTGAGAAGAGAAAGAAAGGATTCTGTCAAGTTAAATGGATTCTTTCTGTGAGAAGCAAACTGGTCAATTTAAGATGTAGAATTCCCCTCTGTATGCTGTGAATATGTTTTATTACTATTGGTTAATGAATAAAGCTGTGTCAACCAATGGCAGGGCAGAATAAAGCCAGGAGGGAAATCCAAACAGCAATATATATAT
>LOJH01002332.1:0-12926 GCA_001685095.1 Ellobius talpinus | reverse complement strand
CTTCTGGCCTGCAGGCATACATGCAGACAGAATACTGAGAATACTGTATATATACATAATAAATAAATAAATCTTTTTTTTAAAAAAAAGAGGAGCCGGGGACTCTTATTTAACGGACAAAGTAAGACACATCCGACAGCTATTCTGTTTCTCATCATTTCAAACTGAAATATTGCCAGAATCACTGAACCTTGAATATTTCCAGAAGATACTATTTGTTTCCTCAACCCAAAGAGCTAACTAGCTACAAGTGTAAAAAGCCTAGTAGAGGAGCATTCGGCTTCCTCAGCATCCACAGTGAAGGAGACATGTCCATGCTGGTGTGGACCACGCTACATAAAATCCCAAAGCTGGGCCTGGAGAGATGGCTCAGTGGTTTAGAGCACTTACTCCTTTTGAAGAGAAGACTGATGCCCTTCCTGGCACCCTCATGATGGGCCACAACTATCTGTAGCTTCCATTCCAGGGGATCCAACTCCCTCTTTTGGCCTCTGCAGCTACCAGGCACTCTCATGCAGTGCACATACATACCTAACACGCTTACGCATACAATAAACATGTCTTTTTGTTTTAGGCTCCAACAGTTACCATGTGCTGCGGATTTTACTGTGTGTATTGTCTCCATGGCAAATACGGAGGTCTGCTCATTAAAAGCAAGGGGAGCATAGGTCTCTTTGAAAGCTCTTCTCTTCCGTAGATTAGTTTGGAAAGAAAGACAGCACCTTTTAGTCTCTGTCACAGCATCAAGTTCAGGGCTGGCTATCAAGATAACAAATTATGACACTGGAGGCACAAAAATACATGTAAAATCAATAACTATGATTTATGGGGTCTACATTTGATAGCCATCAATTTGTCTTGAGAGAAGGATGTGTTCAAACAAAATAAATAGAATGAATAGAAGAGAATGAGGCCTTTAATCAAAGACTATCTTCAGTCATACTCATACTGGAATCCATAAAACACAATTTTCTCAGAATGCTTTGCTCTGTATCTCTAAGAACAGACATGTATCATGAATTACTTCTCCATTGCAAAATCTGAGGCAACTGAGAAAAAAATAATTTAATCTAAAAGAAAAATGACCAGAAGAAACCCATTAGTATTATTCTAGCCTCACAAGTGAGGACTGTATAATTAGAATGTCTTTCTCGATGCAAAGGTATGTTAGTGGGTGTGATGTTGATAGACCTCCAGAGTTCCCACAGAATATCAGCAAAGCAAGACAGAAGGAGCGGGCGCTTGCCGCTATTGTCAGCTTGCACATCACAAACAAATTAAACTCCCAGTATTTCCAAATGAAGAATTAAATCTCAGAAGACTAATTAGAGAAATTATTCTTACCTGTCTGATGCAATAGCATCCTGTTTATATTGGCCATTCATCAGAGACTACAGGTGTCTCAGCACACACACTACACACAGGTGGAGGGAGGGGAAGGCCGCGTGAACCGGAGTTGAGCCTCCCGACAATTTTTCCTTCTACATTATGCTTTGTGTGTGTGTTGGGGGATGGGGTGGTCAGGGATAATTTAGACAGAGAAGCTTCGTCTTGGTAGTAACAAGGTACCTCATGTTCCTGATCAAGTACAAGCTCTCTAAAGAATCTGGTAGCTTTCTGAGACCAGCTGGTGCAGGTTATATAATTACACAGTCTATAATTCAATTAAAATTAGGCCTTTGTTTTGGTTGCTGTGCCCCATGAAACCCCCTTTGGCAATGGCTCACCATCTCTCCTGCTCCCCGCTGCCATCACTCACTCTCTCTCTTTCTTCCCTACCTCCCCTCTCCTTCCTCCCTCCCTTTTTGGATTTCCCCTCAAGACATTTTAGAAAAGAGAAAAATTGATTATGTATAAATATGAGCAATGATACAGCAAGGATTTCTCAATGGGCTTAAATGATATATACCCGATGAAAACAGCTGAACTGCTGTCTGCATCCCAGGCACGCACACTAGCACCTGAAAGCTAGATTCCCTGTTCTCCAGATCTTAGCTGTATTAGCTGCAGGTCCAGCTCTACCTGTTTGACTGCAAAGGCCCTCAGGAGGCAGTGAGGTTAAGTTTGCTGAGGTTCAAACTCTGAACAGCACAGGGTGCTTGGCTGGTGTGTTGACAGCGTATCACAGAAAAATCTGGACACGGGGTACACACCTGTAATCCTAGCACTCGAGTGGGTGGAGCCAAGCAATCTCTGAGTTCAAGGCCAGCCCGAGTCTATACAGCAAGTTCCAAGCCAGTCAGGGTGACACACTGAGACTCTGCCTCAAAACAAAACAACAACAGAACACCAAACAAACCAAGCAACTGACCAACAATCAACCTCCCCCCCAAAAACCCCAAAAAACCAAAACAGAGCTGGGGAGAGGGTGGCATACAGGCTGTAGCTTTACCCATAGTGAAAAAGGGTGTTTTCTTTTGTGAAGACATATATTTGAATTCTTCACATCACAACCAGTAAGAGAAATTAAAAAACACTGCAAACTAAGAAAAAAAAGTGTCAGCTGGAAAATTACAGTTTGGGGGACTTTTTAGGATGCATGGAAGGTCACACAGTCTATGCATTTAACAAATCTATTGTTCTTTATAAAGGCACAATAAAAGAGTAATTTGAGGGCTTATTTCTGTAAATAGCAACACTACACGGGAAGATCTAATACAATAGAGTGATCTAAAGATGGTTACATTGTGGTGGGAAGAAATGCACAGGAAGCATGCTTCACAAAAACAACATGGAAATGTATTTTCATACTTGCAAATCTCAGGATGAGCCCATGACCCAATGACCCAGGATGTCTCTCATACAAGAGTACATTGTGCTACCATCTGGAATGGGAGGCTTCCCAATTCACAGGACAGATGGTCTTTTATAAGGAGCTGTCAGATGACTAACCTACTTCACTCATAGGACAATCACTAGTAGTAACTCCTGCCACATGGACTGAGCAAACCAAGACCAATACATCCTTCTTCTACTTATCCTCCAACCTAAATTGTGTAGCCTGTTCTCTTGATTCTGTTATCCTTTGGTGATAGGAGAGAGGGCTTTCAGTTACTTGAGAGGTGTTGTTTTTCCTTTTACTATTTTGTCCTAACATCTTTCTTTTCTGAATCCTTCCAGAGGTTACTGACCGCAGAAATAGCCTCTTTGATCAAACTTTTAGTACGGCTTTATGTTTCAAGAGCTCCTGGTGAAGTTGACCAGTTCCCTCAGCTGTTTCAATGCCTCTATAGAGCTGAAGTCTATTTGACTGTTCCTTTTAATTTTCAGGTCCTGCTTGTCTGCAGGGATTTTCTCTAACCATGAAGTGCCACTGTCCAGTAAGGTCAGCAAGTACTCTGCCTTCTGCACAAAGCCCCAGGGCGGTTCTTAGCAATGTTTCTCACTTATGCCCACAGTAAATGTCTGCAGTATCTTAGGCTTGGCTTTTTCCTCTGCTGATCTATCAGCTCTGATATGGAGAGGAGGGAAAGGATATTATCTTTGACTTGTACGTAGGTAGGGGCCAATTAGCTGCCTGGAACACCAACATGTACGTACACTGCACTCAAACCTGGGCATAATACTGTAGATTTTCAGAAGTTTAAAAGCTTTCAAGTTTAGGTAGTTAGTAGGAATTCCCTCTGAGCATTAATACTGGTATAATTCATCAGTTCACATTTATAGTTAGTTATATATAGTTATAATTCATAGTTCAAATTTGACTAAAGCATGTCTCTGTTTCAAATCCCAGTGCTTCTGCAGGATGCATAGGACAGACCATGTGCCTTAGTGTGGCATAAGATCTGTCTCATCTCTTAATTTCCTTTACTTCT
This sequence comes from Ellobius talpinus, assembly GCA_001685095.1. Lineage (NCBI taxonomy): Eukaryota > Metazoa > Chordata > Mammalia > Rodentia > Cricetidae > Ellobius > Ellobius talpinus. The sequence continues at coordinate 9,111 of LOJH01002332.1, read as the reverse complement.
CTTTGTGGTAACAAGAAATTTCTTATAGTTCACATATCTACTGTTTTTCCTATGTCTTTATGAATTTTACGTTGTCCACCCAGAATGCCATTTCTCCCATTCCAATAGGAAAATTCCCTTTAATTTTTCCAGCCTTGCCTCGGTATCATCTCTATGACTCTCCCAGAGGGAAGGAATGTCAGCATTCAAAGTGTGCCCTCTGGATCAGTGGCATCAATGCCTTCCAGGACTTCCTGGTACTTGGAATTCTTGGGAGCCATTTAAGAACACTGAATCAGGAACACTTATGTTGGGTGCAGTCATTGGCCTGTGATGAGACATCCAGGCAATTCTGAAACATAGCAGAATTCATGAAGCCTCATCTCAATCATACACATGGCATCCTGTCCCTCCATGAATGCAAATGATTTCATTGCTTCTTCAGGTGGTAGAAAATATTTTAGCTATCTAAGATACTAGGCACTTATTGAACTGGACTAAAAGAACTCCTTCAAGTAGCCCACAGCTTTAGTAGCCACGATAACAACAGTTTATATGTATACAAAAGCAATCTTAGAAAAACCCATAATTATAAATCTAGTAACGCAATCACAGTACATTCAAAAGAATAAAATTCTCACTCCATTAATCATGACTGCTGGCAGTTGTCCTTTTCTATAAAGGACAAAGATTTGGAGCCAGAAGGTCTGATTTATGCCCTGGCTCTGACAATTATTATCTCTATGGTTCTGGACAAATCAATTGTTTTGTATCTCTGGGACTTGGTTTTCTTATCTGTAGCCACAAGTACCAATATGAGACAATGAAGGTGGAGTTATTTTGCAAACTGGTAAGTTCCTGGAAACATGTTCAGCTCTCCTCTCTAACCTGTTTTCTGTGAGTGCTCTACAGACTTTCCTTCTTTATCTTTGTTCCTGCCAGGACATTAAACTCAGGAAAGCAAGAGAGGAGCAGGAATGAGTAAGAACTGGAAAAGAAAAGGAAGATGTCACCATCCAACCTCTACACCTTATGTGAGTCCTCCTAACTACTTCCTTACTCAAGCGAGTTTGTAGATAAGGGTGGACACAGAAAGTTTGCTTCCCAAACTACAGTCTTTTATGTCAGACAAATTGTGTGTGTGTGTGTGTGAGAGAGAGAGAGAGAGAAAGAGAGAGAGAGGGAGAGAGAGAGAGAGAGAGAGAGTATTCCAGGCCACAGCAGTCAGTTTTATTTCCTTGCCATGTAAAGCAGTTTGAACATGGATGAGATTCATGAGTCTACATGTAGAACATGAGTTCTACATTGGACTATGGGAATCTCTGACCACCAAGACTGACTGGTAAACAGTGGCCTTTAGTCTTGAAGACTAGTTGGGGCCAGTTGAGTGAACAAGCAGACATTATCCAAGTGGTAAAGAGCCATAGAAAATGAAAGAGCATCGTCCCAAGCACCTTTGCGAGCTAGAGATTCTTAAGGAACTGAGGTTCTATTACATTTCCAAAGGACAAAACCAATAAGCCATCCATTCCCACAACTATCATGAGGCTCCTGGTTTCTCTGAGCTTCCCAGAATTCAGGCAGCCACATGGTAGAACCACAGCCCTCCACACAAGCAAAACTACCTGTCAAAGCAGAGAAATAGCTGGAGAGATTTTTCTGAGCTTAAGACTTTTTCCTCTAAAATTTTGTTCTCTACAGAGGCCCACTTTCTAATGGAGAAGCCTATGACTCCCCATAGCCCTACATGCAGCACAGATAGTCCATTCCCGCGATACTAGCCCTCTGCCTCTGTTTCGCAGGGCCCATGCCCTACCAGCATCCTTCTTCCCTCGTCCTCAGCCACTCTCTCAGCACAGGCTCTCTCTGCAGATCCTAAGCATCTCCACCACCTCAGGATGCTCCGCCTCCCTCCCTGGCCACCAGCCTTCTTACTCTTATGCTCATCAGCCATGGTTCTTCTTTCCTGATGTCTTCATTCACTCTTCCAGCTGCAGGGTGTGGCACTCAGTATGGCCACCAGAGAGTTTTAAGGGAAAAACTCTGTAGACACTGAACTTTACAACGACCGGACTCTTGGGTTTTTCTTTTTTTCCATTTTGTTTTAATTGCTAAACTTCTGATTTCCCTCTGGCCCTTCTTGTTTTTTGTTTTTTTTCCTTTATGTCTGAACACTTCTTTCCAGTTTCTTTTGTAGAGGCTTTACCCTTCCTCCTTCCACATAGGATATACTCTGTACAGCCCTTCCTAGGGATACTCTGCTCTTTTTCAACACTAGATTTCACCAGGAGACTTAGTCGATCGCTCAGTTTCTCCACTACCCCTCCACAGGATCATGGAGATGGTCGACATCTTGCTTTATCTGTCCTACTCTCTGCAATTACATTTCATTTTACCAACTAGGATTCATTAATAAGAATTACTGTAATCAATTCTATTCTCACATGCCCATGGCTTTTGCAGTGGTCTTTTGTTTCTATTATATTTCTCAAGATTTAAAAAAAGAAAAAAAATGTTTTATGCCTTTAATGCTAGATATTGGTCTGTGGCTGGCGTGGGAGAACTCAGCAGCTCTTCTTGGTCATTTTAAAGAGTACACCAGTACATAAGTAATACGAATGTAATTAATGCAGTGTGTGGACAAGCAGCATTTGGTGGTCCATCCACATTGGAGAAGCAAGTGTGATAACAATGCTGAAGGGCCTCCTATGGCAAGGACTGGAAATGAATGGTAATGACCTAACTGAACTGTGAAGACTATTAAGGGAATTTGGCCATTCTGTCTAATGACCAATGGAATGGAATGGGTTGGCTCGATGAGCGTGGTCTTCTCTGAGGATACACAACCCTTTAAGAAGCATGGGAGGAGGGTTGTACTCTCTCTTGGATGTGGAAGGCTTTCTGATGCCATGGCTTGGTGAGCTGGTCTGGAGCTTTCCCCATCCTTCCCTGCTGGATGAAGACGCAGCGGCGCTGCTTCACTCTGTATTTATGAGTGTGTTATTTCCATTTCATCCCTTCATAAGTAAGTCCTGACCCAAACTCCAATGCATTGTCGCATTAGAAGTCAGTCCAACGATGACTACAAAGCCCAGAAGTCGTCTTCAATGAAGATGTGGGTTCTGGAGCCAGTTGGCCCACATCATATCCTGATTTCAACATTTTATCAGCAATTGTATTCTTTAATCTCACTGGTAACACAGGATAACTACAGTACCCTAACAGAGTGTGGTGTGAAGACTCTGAGCTAACACTGTAGAACATGGCAGTCCTGTCGGATGTACGGTAAGTGTCCAACAAATGTTAAGTGCCATTATTATTTATATTTAGAACATCAAAACACTAAAAAGTTAAGCCTAAATAATAATAAATATTAAAAAAATATAAATGATGAAACAAATAAAAGAAACATTTATCTTGTAGTAGGGTAGCTGGCCAGCCAGGGACCTTGTCTAGCATCAGCGCTTGTCTAGCTTCAACTGTGAGCCAAGAGTCAATCAGCACCGAGAAACACAGACTGCCAGGAACAGTGATTGGTACTGAAATGTGACTTCCCATGAAGTTAATCTGACATTTCACAGTTATAATAAATATGTTACATGCTATGAAATAGAATAGTTTATTTGCCATCATAAATTCCCTGCGAGCACGGACCAAGTTTATACTATTTTCTCAGACCTAGAACTGTGCCTGGAACACTGTGGATGTTTAATAAACACTTGCTGACTAGATTGGCAAAACAGTTAGCTATGAGCAAGTAGTTTGTATAAATAAGCTGTGTAGTCAGTCTAATAAATGCTGTGTCTACCCAGCACAGCCAAGAAGAGGACTCGATGGGCTAAGTTCAGAAAAAGAGGCAAATTAAAGATCAGTCTGGTGGTTGCTCTTTCTTCTTGGAAATCACCCTCTGACTAAGGTTCCTCTCCTCTGTGAGCATTTGGGCCAAGATGGAGAAGGAGATCTGAGTTCCAGTCTTGAGGTCTGAAGCATACAACACATCATCTCTGGATCAGACAATCCCTTGTCTATTGCTTGGGGGGGTGCTTACAAAACAATGAAATACAGGGCATCTGGTGTTGAAATAAGAAAAATGCTTTGAACTTCATGGGGCTATAGATGAGGAATAAGATGCAATTTGGACTCAAAAGTAAGACACAGCAAATAAAACACTGTAAAAAAATGTAGTAGCATTGTGATTGTTGCTGAGGCTGTATCACATAATCGGCTCCAAGAAAGGTTTAACTATGGCCAAGAACAGGGTGACTTCTAGGAAGGACATGGCTGATAGGAACCATGAAGCAGGACTGGGGCATCCAGACTCCACATGAAGTTTCTGGTTACCTTCTAGGGAAATGTCAGGGTAGTAAAAGAAAGGGTTTTGCTTGGTTCCCTTTCAGCTGATTATATTTATTTAGAGTGGGGACCCAGGTCCCTTACTTCCAAGAAGCAATTTGTGACCACTCCAGTACCAAATGGACGTGGGTGATGGGTTTAGAGGTGCAGAGATGCTTCCATTCAATGAAGTTTCTCAGAAGGTCACAGTCCCCTTCTGAGTCGAAGAGTTCCGTAGTCCAGTCCTGACCCTGCTGAGTTCTGGCTGTAACCTCGTGACCTCACAGGATCTCTGCAAGTCTCCATTTTGTAATCTACGACACAGGATGAAAGCAGAACCCGTCTCTTGCAGTTTTGCGAGGCTTGACTTGAAAGGTTTCAGCTGTGTGTGTGACAGGACCTACATGTGACAGACAGTGACTGTGTGTGACATATGTCACCTCTCTGCTGTTCAGCCTCTGCTTTATTTATTCAGTCCTGGGTAAGATACTATTTTTGTGGGAAAAAAATTGGCTTTGCTGAATAAAATAAATATGCCATGGTTCCTAAGAACCCTGGAGGGTTTTGTTTTTGTTTTGATGATAGGAGAGCCTGGTTTTCAACTTAATAAAAGAGACCTCTGTAAACCCATTTGCTGGGAAAGGAAGGTTTGTACATGCCCTCTCTCATGGGCTACAGCTTGGGCATAGGGCTCCGCCCTCAGATGGCAGGGAGGCAGGGATGTACCATTGAAACGTTGCATTTTCAAGTCTGGAGAACTTCAAAAGAAGTTGGTTGCCTTCTGTGTTTTGTCTCATTAGATAAAGACAGAAAGTTCTAGCTGTTTTTCTATACAAATATACAGCTTGCATTTTAATTAAAACAAGAACCAGTCCCCTGACCAGAGGGAAAAACCATGAAATACAAAGCCCAAACTACGTAATTGGACTATAGTTGGAGGGTAAGGAGGGGAGTCTTAAACCCCAGCATGAGTTTTGTAAACATTTTTTCCAAATGCTGCCTGGACTCCCCGCCATCGTCTCCTGCCACTGCATCAGGAAAGAGCAAAGGGGAGCAGAGAGAGAGGTCTGTGCAATCCAAAAAAATAAAAGCACGTTCATGGGAAACTTCATTCTCCGCGACAGTGAACTAGCAGCTGGGAGACATGTTCCTTTCTGAGCCTCAGCATTGGAGATGCTCACAGTTATCAGCCTCAATGGCCAATGTTCCTAGTTGACCAAAACAGGCTGAGAATACTTACTTCACTATTTATGAGTTGGTCTTCACTTTTTCTCCATGAAATCATTAACTATGAACAGTAAAGCTCTGTCAGGGTTAGGGTATTAAACTCAGATCATACTGAATTATAATAAAACAACCTAATGCTGGAGAGGTTGCTAAATAGAGCTTCTCCAGTTTCAAGGGGGACTGCAATAGACTTGGACACCTCACCATTCAGGCTGTCAACGTTTGGGGCTGGATGATCCTCTGTTGAGGAGGCTTTCCCGTAGACTGTACATTCCTGGTCTCTATCCATCAGAGCCAGTTGCATCTTCCCAGTATGACAATGAAAACTCGGTATCATGAAATGTTCGTGGGTGGGAAACAGGGGGAGAAAAATTGCCATTGGTGTAAATTATTGCAATAAACTATATATCTGGGAAAGGTAGGAACTGAGTATTCTGGAAACAGTGTGCTCCTGACTAACCAGGCAAGATGTAAGGTCTCGATGCTTTGGTGTCCTCATCTGTCAAAGGAAGATGGCTACAATCCCTTCTCCATAGGATCAGTGTGAGGATGAAACATACGTGGCCTGGCCCATAGGACATAATTAGAGTTAGCCATTACTGTCTCATCAATGCGATCCAATTCAAACCTGGTTTAAGTTCTAATGCAAGCCAAAGATCCAAACATTGGAGCCTACATAAAAGGGAACTTTTTGGGAAGGTACATTCCTACTGATGGAAATCTGAATTTGTAGTTCAGAGTGGTCAAGTCAGAGAGGCTCAACCATTGCATAATCCTGTAGCCCTATTTGCTAAACAGCTTCGGTTATTGCTTAATACATTTTATCTTTCAAGCAGAGCTTTCTAATTCATCAAAATTATGGGCTGCTGCCAGTGATTCTTCTGTAAATACGACTGCTCTGTTGTACTTAAAAGAAAATCTTGACACCATGCCTGGTCTTTTCCCTCGAGTTCTTTATCCACTATTGGTCAGATAAATATTATTGTATTATTCATTGAAACAATAACAAAGCTACTATTTTAAAGAGCTGTGTGCCAAGCTAAGTGTTTCACATATATTATCATTTCACCCAAACCTTAAAACAATTTTAAAAAGTTAGATGAGTATTTCAGGGAAGTGAAACTCATGTGCTCCAAATCACCCAGCCAATGGGCAGAAGAAACCAGGAGCCTGGGCTGGTTGCCTGTTCAAAGCCTGTTCTCGTAAAACACAACCTGGCCGGTTGTGTAATGCCAGCCTCAGAGTTTGAGGCCGGAGATCGTAAACTCAAGGCCAGCCTGGGCTACATCATGACACTCTTGTCTAAGAAAACCAAAGTTGGGAATACAATTCAGTGGTAGAACACATGCCTAGAATGTGTAATTCAGTAGGTTCTGTCCCTAGGATGGCAAATAGAAAAACAAATAAACAAACAATTAAACTGCTTGAAACAAAACCGAAAATAACAAAACAAAACCAAAAACAACTCTCAAACCTCAACTTCTCCATCAAAAAACCTCAAAAACTACTACCACCAAACTGCTAATGATTACACATTCTTTTTTTCTACATCTTCCGACTTCTCAACAAATCTTTATACTATCCTTCACTTTCTTGGCTCTCATTCAAATCCAAATACCTTGAGAGGAAGAGTCACAGAAGAAGCTCATTCTAAACACTTTCTCAAGTCAAGCACCGTGACAGATCGACATCCACACATTATGGAAAAGAGGACTCTTACTTCATGTGGGTCTGAATAAGGACCTGGGTCTGAATAAGGACCAATAAAAGTTAACTAGAAGTTGGAATAAGCCGAATAACAAGGGACTATTTTTCTAGTTCAAAAACAGAAAGATCCAGCACTGTATTAAGGAGGTGATTTACCATATCTATGCCCACAATCCAACTGTTATGGAATCCACTTCCAGCCAAGACGTATGTCAAAGCATGTCCACTATTTGGGGGGCAACATCCAGTGATGATCCAAAGCTCCAGGCCCAGAGATATCAAAGAAAATTAGCTCAGAAGCGGTGAGCTCCCAGGATGATGGTGCCAACATGTTGTTGGGTATCAGAACTGACTACATGGCATGGGATACATCGCATGCAGCTCTAGGCAAGCTACATATAGACAATGTGCTCAGACGCTTGCAGGGCTTGAGTGTTAGTGGATCTGAGGGACTCGTCAGCCCACAGCGCTTCGGAATGATAGGACCTCAGAGGTCAGCTGATCTTGTCTTCGGCGCATGATTTGTCAATATTCCCAAGTGTCTAGTCTGTGTTTTGATGTTTTCAGTGACTGGAAAGTTTCCCTTTATCATAATATTTATTTTTGTTTTGTGTATGTGTGTGTATTCACATACATGCACACATGAGTGTAGTGTTCACAGAGGCTAGGAGAGGGTGTTGGATCCCCTGGAGCTGGAGTTACAAATGGTTGTGAGACATCTTCTAGGGGTGCTGGGTACTGAACTCAGATCCTCTGGAAGAGCAGTGTTTGACCTTTACTGCTTAGCCATCTCTCAGACCCCCTCCCTTTATTTTCCATCAATTACATGTCAGGTTGGCTTCAGTCTATGTTCCTGTGGATTTTAAGAGAATGCTAATTGTGATACAGACATACAAGGAAACTGGGAATGAATAGTTAGATCCACGTGCTGAAGCTTTACAAATGGACTCATCTGTAATTTTCAAACCACCTCGGAATGGAATGCTAAGCAAGGCTGAATGTCTTGTACCCCTCCCCTGCCCCCAGCTCACACACAATTAGGCATCAGTCTCCCATAAGCCCAGAGAGCCCCCCTTCAAACCATACACTGTGTCTTTTCCACAGCTTGTTTTCAGTTCATAAATGTAGCTGGGGGAGTTGTGGAAACACGGACAGTACAAGCGAAGCAGCGTGTAAGCTTGAGGGTGGAACAGTGTGAAAACATTGCTTATAGATAGTGATACTTACAGAAATGTCATCACTAAAGTCAATTTCATCCAAATCAAGGTATTCAGGGGCTTCCATTATTCTTCTTTGTACATTTTGAGTAAGGTCAAATACTCATAATTTCCTGGATAAGGTAGAAGCAGAAAAGAAAGGCCAAAAGTTAGTTATTTATAACTAAAAATATTATCCCCATTTGAACAAACAAAATCAGAAAAGGTAATTGGGTAATAGCACTGCCCTGGGGCACATTTCCTCCCCACAAAGTCAGGCATTGCTTCCCCAGGGAGCACCCATAATCCTTTGCTTTACTTGATTTGCACTTATCTTCTCCTGGGCAGTAACCTGGGTCAGAGTTTTCCCCTACAATAAATGTTAGCTTTCAAGGAAGCTCAGGCCCTTATCATACACTGGGTGAACGTTTGGGCTTTATGGAAAGACAATCTTTGGGAGCTGTTAGGGAAACTATTCAGGTATTTTCTTTTCTTTTCTTTCTTTTCTTTTCTTTCTTTCTTTTTTTAGGGAAACAAAATTATTAGGGTATTCTTAGGGTATTTTATTTTTTTTATTAATTAAGGTTTCTTTTTTTTCCCACCTCCTCCCCTCCTCCCATTTTTCTCCCCCTCCCCCCATTCCCCCTCTTCCTCCCTTTCCAGTCCAAAG
>LOJH01002331.1:43634-66734 GCA_001685095.1 Ellobius talpinus | reverse complement strand
GTGGAAAATTTTTTAATAACAATAAAAAAGTGTCTGAAATAAAAAAAAAATCTAGCTGCAGGACCTAACCCAAAAAGCCTCCACCTCCCACCAAATTCAAGCCTTAGGAGTTCACTTTCCTGCCACATGCAAACCTGGCGCGATGACCTTTTGCAGATTTTACATCTCAGGCTGCCGGCTCTGATTCTGAGCATGATCTGAATTTTGTCCTTATGAGCACACACAGAATGATGTCAAATCCTCCCACAGTTCTCATCTTGCTTTTGGAAGTATGTGTGTGAGAGAAATCCTTGAGGAGGGGTTGTTTTGATGCCTGCATGTGCCTGGATTTCATCTGTTTTTTAAAATGCATATTTAAAGCTAACTGTTTACTCCCTGACTGATTCAAAACCAATGCAGAATTTCCTACTAATTTGGGTGCTTCTTTGCATTAAATATCTTTCATTTTTCTTAGTAAATTGAAATACTTGGAACATTGAATTTTTATATTAATAATATGTATGATAGAAGCTGATAAATGTGAGATTAATGGCCAAAAGAGACATTTCAGATGGGTACTTTAGATTTTTATCATTTATTAATCATAGAAAGTAAACCTGCTGTATAAGTAATTTTAGTTTTATCAAGAAGATAAATTGTCCTGGCTAATGAATGTATAGATATTCTGTGCCAAAGGCATTTGGAGTAATCTGTTAATCATTTAAGTGTGTCAGGGCATATGCTATGTCTTCATAAGGCAATTAAAACACATAACATTCTCCACTGAAATGTGCGTTGGTCTTCACTGCCTAAAGCAAATTAAAATGGCATTTGTCTTAGACTATGTTTTAGTGGCACGATATCTACAGGCGAAAACATGGAAGACTGTAGATGTCATGGCAAAGGCAAAGAAAGACTAATTCAGTCTCTCCTACTCGGGGCTGACTTGCAAATGACTCTCAGAGAGGGGCTGTGTTAATGAGCAAGGAATTTCTGGATCTCAATGCACCTGCCATCGTGGAAGGAATCTTGGCAAAAAGCATCAAAAGACATGCCCATCCCAGTGCCTGGGGACCTGCATCTGTAGTTCTCATTAGCACTAATGGGTGCTCCCTGAATACAAACCATCCTCTCTGATGGAGGGACAGACCCCTCAAAAATATTCTTGCTCCATTTCTTTGGCCTGTGAAGACAGCCTGGGCTGCATTATTGGGACTTAGTCAGTGCCATGGCGCCATTTCACTAACAGAGATTTGTGCCGGTTCTTGTTTGAAAGGGTCGCGATTCTACTTCAGAAACTCTCTTTCAATGGGAATACATTTTTAAATGTTAATATTCCCTTTTTAATGTGTGTTGTTGTTGTTTTCCCACAAACTGGCAATAGCAGCTGTCACGGGAAAGAAATGCCTATTTTACTCACTGGGCAATAGTTCACCCGTCTTAGACCTCTTCCACCGCATCTCCAGACTCAGGGCTTGGCCTCTGTATTGCTAGCTTGTGCAGTTCTGGCAGAAATTTGTTTCCAGATCCTGTGAGGAAAGCTCTCCACAGAGGGCTTCAGGTGAAGCCTGCTATGACCTGAAGGCAAAGAAAGTAGGAAACGGGTCCAAGATGTTTTGGAAAATGAAGTTTGAAGCTCAGAAAATAGGCTCCTGATTCCTAGGGTCAGTGGGACCTTAAGATGACAGAGAGGGATGGCATGAGCCTAATTTCTAGCTGGTCTGCAGTTACCAGTTGAACATTTGAGGCATGTACAGATGTATGAATGGACTGAGAGATTTGGTAGGGTTTTGTTTATTTCTTTTATTGGCATCGTAACTGCCCACAGCATCAGTTTTCTCCTGTGTAAGAGGGAAAATGTTTCTTCAGACCTCACAGTGCCTTCTTAGGGTGCCAAAGAGTTTGAGCCCAGGCAGCATGCAACCTCCCCTTCACTCTTCTTTCATACCATTGTCTTAATTTTCTTGGTTGTTCTTTCTTCGTTGAATTTTCTTCAAGTATTTTTATCCTGAAACAAAACCAGGTTCTCTTTTGGAATGGAGGCCTGTGCATAGCGTTCTGTTCTTCCTTTCCTTGCTTTGGGGGCCTGAAACTCCTCTTCTGTAAGAGAGGAGAGTGGTGGCCAGAAGCAGCTACTTAGGCAGTTGGTACGTGGGCACCTGGCCAGGTCTGGAAGACTGGCTTGCTCCTGAGTGGTGAGCACAGGCTTCCTGCTGGGTAGCGTGTTAATGCCAGCAGATTGCCAGGCAAGGCCTCTTGATGTTTGCAATGCGCAGGTCCATATCAGCGATATGAATTTCCATGCTAGTATGATGCTAAATAGGGATCCCGAGGCATGGGAGGGGAGAGGGAACATGAAGAGAGGTCACCAATGTGAATGAAAGCCCTAGGACTTGAGGAGTGGCAGACTGTGGAGATGCGTGAGCAGTGGGAGAAGCTTGGGCTGCAGCTGCCCACATTATTCTTGGTTCCAGCCCAGTGACCACTCTCTCCTCTTTCTCATTGAATCTGATGCTTTATGGAAGCTGCAACGTCATAAAAATAACACTCTGCTTCATCCTTCACTCCAGGATCTCAAAGCCCTCTATGGACATTAATATTTATCGCTAGGAACCCAGGATGTCGGGTGAGAAATATTATCCCAATTTTACAGATGAGGAACTTGAGATTGGGTGGTTAAGTGACTTGGCAGAAGTCACTCTCTACGTACTGAGTGGTGGGACCATGCCCTGGGACAGATCCCAGAAAAGTATGCTGAGCCTTTGCAGAATGGGAGAGTGTCCTTTGTTTAATGGAGGAGGGACACATTGGAAAAAGGCAGGACACATGGGAAAAAGGCAGGACAGGGTAGGTGTCTCATCTGACTTTAAGTTCTCTCTTGCCAGAGTTGCGAGAGCTGCCTCTCATGGACTGTTCTCTTTCTCACTTCTCTGCCAATTAAATCTGCCAGCTCAGGATCTGTGGTTGGCACTTAGCAGACAGCATTTTTTTTAAAATAGAACTTTCAGCAAGGATGAACCGGACGTGTGGGAGAGGGAAACCTCTAATGGTCAAAGAAGTGGGACGTGCCTTTGAAAGATAACCTGAAGACTAAGAAAGCCAGGAGGTAAACAGCCCCAGATCAAAGGAGTTTCAGAGAGGCATTCAGAGAGGACAAAACATTAGTGATCAGGCCAGACTTCTAGAACTTTGAGCATGTTTTCATCTTTCATGTGAGATCTCTCAGGAGATGCACAGGGGAGTTCAACATTCCTCTGTGTAAATATGAGATTGTTTGTGCCTGGAAAAATGCTTTGATGGTATTTGTGGGTGAGGTCTTTCTTCTGAAGAGATCTGTTTGGGTTGGTAACAGAAGGACAATGGCGCAAATTTTGGGCTAAGCACTTAGTCCTTTGTCTAAGAAAGACAAGCACCACAGTGTGTGGTAGAACCATTGTTTCTCCACTTCACTCCCATTCTTTGATCCATGGCAAAACTCTGACACAGGCTGTAGACTACATAGACTACATGCTAGCAGGGAATGGACCTACTTTGCCGATGGGGACCCTGTGTTAGTGGTGGCAGGCACGGGAATGAACAATTAGAAAGATGCAAGAGGCACAGTAGAGATGGGGACTTCGTGTTGTGAAGACCCATGGGAGAAATGATCTCTGCCGAGGAGATTCTGCTCACAGAGAATGTTCTTTTCACACTGGCCTTGATGCAAGTGGCACCTTTTGACTATTAGATGTAGGTAGTGACCAGCTGGTTCATTTTTGGAGCAAACAATAGCTGTTTAGAAATGCTTGATCTAGTTGAATACAGTCATGGACTACAGAAATTATAAGAGGCATCAAGAGTGGAGGGTCTTGAGTGAATATTACAACAGTGTCTTTGTCATTTGTCACATACTCTGGAAATTATTAGGGAAGATGGTAAAGAAATTGTGTTAGGGGTCAAATCATGGAATTTCAAAATTTCTTGAGGTCCTTTTTTAAAAATTTTGTTTTGTTATTGTTGTTATTTTGATCAGTAGCATTGGAGTGATGTCCTTGGATTAAATCTCCACTGGCTTTGCATCTTACTAGGAATAGAAAAAGGGGAGGTTTGTGGCATGAATGCTTTCTGCCAAAGTCTTAACCAGACCATTGCCATCAACTCTACGGTGAAGACTCTCTATAGGCAGCTTGTGCAAACAGCAAGGCGAAGGGAACCATACTAATTAGTCGTTGAGGCAGTATTCTCCCCAGACTCTCTGGAATTCAAGCTCCAGTCAGATTGCTGGCCCAAGGCAGCATCGTTGAAGAGTTCTTTATCCACTGGGTAGAAGTAAATAGTCCCCTTTCTCTTGGTTTCCAGCTGATTTCTAGGCCAACTGTCTGTGAATGCCAGTTTAGAGCAACTGTTCAAGAAGAAAGGCTGTAGAGGCAAGGATACCCGGACCTGGAACCAGACTGAAGCACAGGAAGATGACTCAGCAACTTGACTATCTTCCTTCCTTCCACTCCAAACCCCCCTCTCTTACAGCACCGTGGACAGGAATATGCTCTTCCTCGGCACCCACACTCTCTGAAGGAGAAATGGGTTTGCATATGATGTGTACAGTGCTGAGAAAAGTTTCAGTGCCTAGAGGGGGGGAAGGACCCATTTTCAGCTGACTGGTGAGTCCTAAGGAAGTAGAAAGGGAATGGTCTTTGCCACGTTTCATGCATTTGCTGTGTTTCATGCATTTCTAATCCTATCACCCAGCTTCTCCCCTGGCCACTCTTGCCCAGTGTAGTGTAAGCTGCGAGGTCTCTGCCTGCCTGCTTGCGCCACTGAATTGAATCAAGTCATCAGGCCAATGCTGGCTCCCAGCCAAGGTGACTGTCCTTTAGCTGTGAATGAGTCGAACTCCCGCCCACCCATTTAAGGCAGAACAGCAGAAAGTGGGTCGGTTTGCAGGGAAAGTTTATCAGAACTGCCTTAGCTTGTGGTTGGGGTCATTTTACACTGACTTCTGGGAGCACCTTGACACATCCTGGAACTCTTACATTTTTTTTTGTTTCTGTGTTCTTTAGAACAGAAAACAGATGTTTATGCTATGAAAATAAAAGCAAGTACTCAAAGAGTTAAATAATGGCATCAACATTTATTACAGTCTTTGTCCTTTGGTTGATACCCTTATGGCTCTCACCTGTAATACAGGGTTAAGTGTTGTCTTAAATACTTTACTATTGCTGTGCTCAACACCCTGAGCAAGGCAACTTAGAGAAGAAAGAGTTTTGAGTTTCCAGTTCCAGAAGGAAAAAAGCATCCAGCCTGGGGAGGAGGGAAGACAACAGGCAGGCACACTGGCTAGAGCAAGAAGCTGAGAACTCACGTCTTTATGGATAAACATGAAACGGAGCAAACGGGAAGGAGATTGAGGCTGTGAGCCCTCAACGCCCACTTCCTCCAACAAGGCTGTAAGTCAACAATTAGGGACCAAGTCTTCAATCGCTGAAGCATGTGGAAGATATTTCTCATTCAAATCACTGTGAATGTCATGTCCTGTAACCCTCACTGGCAGCATCTGCAATGACTTAAGTGGGTTAATTCATGTCCAATGCTGGCCTGCCCCACCTGACATAGATGAGACACTTATGGGTATTACTTTGAGTAGTGCGTGATCACTGCCACAATTCTTTATAAATTAACATAAGGACTTCCATGGAAGACCTTATGACGCATTTTCTTTTTCCTCTCACCAGTTAGATTTCCGTTACATTTTCATTTTTATTTAGTGAGTATGTGTACAAGCATACGGATGGCAGAGGACAACTTGCTGACATCAGATCTCTCGTTCCAGCACATGGGTCTTAAGGACTGAACTCAGGTTGTAAGGTTCCCTAGCAAGTACTTTTACCGGCCAAGCCATCTTGTAGGCCCTCCCCGCCCCTCGCTCCCTCACTGAAAAGAGATAATTCATTTGAAAAAGTTCAAGGAGCCAGGCCCCTGTGGTTACTGACAAGCTGAATGTTACACAAGCATCTCTTGCACTCCTTCCCCCTTTCCTGAACTAATAATGTCTGCCCAGCCTTAGAAAGTCTTAAATATTCAAATGTGTATTTGGGTGCCTTTGTTTCTCCAGCGCTTTTTATTTTGTCGCTGCTGTTATTCCACAGAAGTACCTTAAAAATAGCACAACCCAGCATTAGACAAATGTTTATCCGATTATATAGGTACATCAACCGAGCAAATGTAATAAGGTAGAGTTACTAGAAATTCTAAACGTGAGAAACAGGCATATTAAAATGAATGAAAAAATACAGGTATTACTGCTGTAAGCTGCTTGTAATATTTTTAAGGATATATATTTTCTGTAATCCTGCCCTGAAGTGAGTTGCCTATAACATGAAAGGAAGCTAGTTCCCAGGTCTGCCCATGAGACAGGATGCAGAGCCAGTGGATACTCTCAACTCTTTGCTTGTTGATTAAATCTTTGGCTTGGGTTTGCACCTTTTTTTTTCACTCTCTGGACTTGAGTCAGAAAGTTTGGTGTCTCCCATTGGAATCTTCAGAGCTTCAAAATCTATGTTACAGGTAAGCCTGAAACACAACTTCAGTGAGATATTCTTTTCTTTTTGGATTGTCAGAACTGGATATTCTTGGGGATGGCACTCTCCAGGCATGACTGTGGTGTTGTGCTTTCTTGGTCCCCAGAGCAAAGGGGTAGTTCCAAGCCTCATCCCTTCCAGTGTCCAGACACAGACAACAGGGAAGCAGCTGTCTTTCAGTTGCTTTGACTTTGAAGGAAATGGTGACTTTAGATCACGTTGCCCTAGATTTGGACGGCCCTGGGAATAACGTTGAGGAAAGGGATTTTTGTTACAGAGGACGAAGATGACTGGAGGGAGGCTCCAGAAGGGGAGCTGGAAGGCAGACTTTCCCTTGTGGTCTGAGTCTGCCGTGGTGAGTGCAGTTGGAAAATCGGTGATAGGTTTGTTTTGGGGAAAAGAGTGTGTGACAGCCACAGCTCTGTGGGGGTGTGGGATGAGGAGCCCCGAGGGAGGGGGCATACTTCCCTCCTTTCTTCTCTCCCACACCAGTGGCTTCCCCAGAAGTCATCCAGGGCATGCCGGGGGATGAACCATTAGGTGGGACGTGAGTAATGTGGGCAAATGGCTTGCTCTGCCTCTTTGTGAGGACAGTGCATTCCCTAGGACACCTGTCTCTCCAAGGAGCCTCCAACCTTGACATCCCCACCTAAATAAATGATACTTGGGGTGGATTTGCATCAATCCCTTGGATAAGTTGAGGAAAAATCCTGGGACTAACCAGCTTGGTGATCCAGCTGGCCCTTCCCTTGTAAAGTCCAGGATGGTGGTGTCCCAGCTGG
Organism: Ellobius talpinus; assembly: GCA_001685095.1. Taxonomy (NCBI): domain Eukaryota; kingdom Metazoa; phylum Chordata; class Mammalia; order Rodentia; family Cricetidae; genus Ellobius; species Ellobius talpinus. The sequence continues at coordinate 59,416 of LOJH01002331.1, read as the reverse complement.
AAGCCCCACCGAAGCATTGCTCTTGGTAACTCAATTCGGCTTCATGTGCGAATGTTTTCCCTCCAGACAGCTACCACACTGGCAGGTTCTTGTTGGTCGAAGTGACCTTGCTCGATTAAAATAAACTTGGCAAAGAGCTTTCAGGGAGCCTACGATGAATTTCACTGGCAAAACACCCTCAATAACCCCTCCCTGCGTATATGCAATGCCCACCCACTTCGCTCTCCTTTCCTCTGGTCACTTGTCCTTAGCTTATAGGCACATTCTTACTTTTATCTTTACCTCTCAGTCTGAATTTCCTCCTGGTTGACCTGAATCCTCTCTTTTGTTTCCCTTCCCAGATTTACTGTTTATCTCATAAACACAAGGAGGGGGCTGCTGATCAATGCTGCCCTAGTGTGTGATGGGCAGAGGGCCTCTCGGGCGGGCGTGTTTGTGAGTGCGAAGGCAGCAGAGGTAAATTAGCTTGCAGATTTCAGCAGAGACTGTTATCAGCGTCCTCTGCCAAGGATCATGCAGAGTGCCAAATTACAATTGATTTCTCAATAAAATTGAGTTCAACCTTCTCCAGTATAATCCAAGACAGAAATGACAGAGAACTGTCTCACTTTAAAATTTTTATTCTTTTCAGTCAATTTTGTTCTTGGAGGTTTATGATTGTTATTAGCCTTGGACCGTGAGGTACTCGCTTCCCCTGTCTTCCAGACTTCCTGAAGCAGGGGAGGTCAGTGGAGGAAGCTCAGGCACCAGGTTTCCAGGCCTTCCCTCCTGGGCATGGTTTCTCACCTGATGCTACAGGAAGATGAAATTAGCCTTTAGGACCCCAAAACATGAAAGTACATGCCCTCTGTTTTGAGTGGTTCATGCTCAGAGCATCATAGGCTGTTCACGACAGGTTGCTTCCTTTTTTCCATCCCCTGTTCCCGCCCCCATTCATATGCCTACTCAAACACACATGCTTACCCCCTATATTTTGCTCAGAGCCCATTGCTTTGGGAACCACTAACCAACCAGCCTAATTAAAACACATTTTTCCAATTGCTGGAGCAATTCCCTGAATGCTTTTCCTTGCCAGTGCCATGCTGAGCCTTCTCAGTGCACTACTGGCATTCAGTTACCAAAGAGAGACACCTTTGCTGGGCAAGAAATCAATCCCTTTTGCATCATGTTCTGTTCCGACCCTGAAAGCGCGCACCTTCCAGGAAACCAGCCTCATCCTCAGAGAGCTGTACACATGCCACCCTGAGACATCACGGTGACCTCTACCACCACTACCATCTATCTCCAAGGCCATGGCTTTCTTTTGCACTGCGACCATGTTGCTCTCTCTCTCTCCTCCCTGCTTGAGTGTGTTTGTGTGCCTGTGTGTGTGTGTGTGTGTGTACATGTGCACAAGTTTGTAGAGGCCAGAGGTCATAATTATATGTCTGCTTCCGTTGTTCCTTATCTCGTTTTTTAAGACAAGATCTATCACCGAGCAGGGAGCTCAGTCATTCAGTGAGCCTGGCTGGCACTGAGCTCCGGAGAAGACTTATCCACTGCTGGTGGTGTCATTCCCTATTTGGGAGCCTGGGCTATGCCAGTGAAGGAAGGGAGTTTAGCAATGACATGTTTTCATTCCTCTCTGCTTCCTGATTGTGGGTGTTATGTGACCAGCTGCTTCAAGCTCCTGCTGCATCAACTTCCCCACCATGGTGACCTTACTGTGAGCTAAGACAATGCCGTTCTCCATTGATATTCTTCTTAGGGTATTTTATTTACAGGAACAGTGGAAGAAATTAAGATAGAGAACCATAAGTAGGTGCTCTGTACTGGCTCCCAGTTATAAATGGAATATGTAGCCTTTCTTTGTCTAAATATGTTTTCTTACATAGTTAATAAAGTATGGTGATAATAACTCATTTACCAACTGAGTGAAATTATGTTTTTATCATGAGAGGTAAATACACATGTACAAATGTAAGCGATGTGAAATTTTTACCCAGTTGAAAAGATCTTTAAGCACCTCCCACAGCAGAGTGTAACTGGTTCCCAAGAACAGAGAGAACTCCTATGAAGACAAGGCCCCCAGCATACTCTGCCTTTGATCTAAAGCAAGATTTTACCAAGTTGTTCTCTCAGATGGGGACTTCCTGTCGCAAGCATGTGTAAGTGGCCATGTAGGATTTTCTTTAAGTTTTTGAAGGATGTCATTAAGAGAAACTGTGTTTCACTCCCTTCAAATAATACCATCAACAGCAAAATGTGCTTTGCTGCCCCCCCCCACGCTCCAGCCCTGCCCCGGGATATCACTTCTGAAAATCACATGCAGGTTCTTATAATTCCAGCCCTGCAAACAGCTGGGCCTGACAGCTAGTCCTTTTTCTATTGGAGATCTCACCACTACTTTTTAGCAGCCCCAGTTAGCTGATGACTCAGATCTGTGCATCCCAAGCACTTGTCATGTCAGATCAGGAACCATTGCATAGTTTTCTAATTTAATCCACAAGAATTTTATTCCCTCTGTGTCTTCATGGTGCTCAGATGACTGGAGCACCCTCATGTCTGGAGATTTGTTTAGCTGAGGAGGTTGTTGGCAAGCTGTAGGATTACTTTAGCACCCAGTGCAATGCAATAACTTCTCTACTTAGGACCCACCACATTGTAACATTTTGGAAATACCAGTTTGCTGCTGTGCTCTTACCATGTACTCGAATATTAGGGACATTATCTCATTTCATCTTTGCAACTAACCCGAGGCATTATCTTCAGGCTCCCAAGTAGGGGACGACACCACCCACAGTGGGTGAATCTTCCCTGAGCTCAGTGCCAGCCAGCCTCACTGAATGACTGATCTCCTGGCTCAATGATAGATCTTGTCTTAAAAACAAGATAGAGAGCAATATGTGTGTGTGTATACACATACACATATATACATGTATATATACATATATGCCTATGAGGAAACTGAGGCAGAGAGGTTGTTTATCTTGTGCCATGTCACTCTTTGAGTGACAGAGTGGTAAGATTCAAACAAGGGCCTAACTTTGAAGCCTGTGGTGATTGATCTTAAGTGTCCACTTGCTTGGACTGAGAGATACCCAAGGTTAGTTAAGCATCCTTCTAAGTGTATTTGAGGTGATTAACTAAGGGGACTTTCACTGACTATGGATGGAACCGTCCCATCATCAGAGGACAGAACCAGGCAGGAGGGAGAAGCTGGCTCCCAGGAGTATTATCTCCCTCTGCTTCTTGGCTTCCATGAAATGAATATCTCTACCCCACCACTCCATTCCAGCATAGTGCTCTGGCCTCTCCACAATGCAGAAACAATGCATCCAGCCAAGCATGGACTACAGTCTCTGAAAGCATGAGTCAAGATAAACCTTTCTTCTCTTTAAGCTATTTAGTGGGATTTTGTCACAATGGTGGAAGCCCTGACAAACAGAAAGCTTTTGCTCTTATTTACTATTAATGCAATATTTAGAAGGATGGAAAGAATCTATCTAAATAGTTCATTTTTTCATGACTGCAGAGATTTAAAATGGACAAAGGCTTGTTATTTTTTCTTTGTTACCCTTCATCTTTATATTTTATGTGTTGTATAAGTTTCTAAAACCAAAAAGGTTAGTGGCATCTAGCCTTGAAACTATACACACCATGCCATTTCCCTTTACTTTGCTTTCTTTCTATGTCTTATGTTTGTTTTTCAACTTAAGACTAATTCCCTAGGCAATAGGCAATACCTTATGGATCTTCTAATTTTATTACTATTATGACAGATTTATAAACCTTGAACTGGGCCTCAGATTCTGCTAAACTTAAAAAAAATGGCTGCACACAGTTTTTTTGGAGTATCATATATAGATCACAATATTTATTTGACTCCTTAAACTAAAATGACACAGGAAAAGTTGTTTTGTTGTTTTTATTTATTGTTTTTGAGACAGTGTCTTGCTATCTATCCCTGACTATCCTGGGATGTTGCAGGTAGCTCAGGTTGGCCTTGAGTTTACAGTAGCTCTCTTCCTAGCTCCTATAAACTGGATATTCTTGTGTGATTTGTCTGTATTCTTAGTGAAGGGCAATATATATATGACAATGGGAGTTGAATGATTGAGAGCTTAATGTTTTTCATTTCCTTAACCCTTCCTTCTTTCACTGTAAGATGGTGTAAAAGAAAATTGAACTTTTAGGGTTGTTGTGATTTTTTTAAACGAGGTAGGCAGACTTACAGCAAGAAGCCCTTAGCAGAGCGCCAATCCACAGCCACAGCACTGCACAGCGAACAGCCCTCAACGCCATTGATTACTTATGAGAGAATTTAGTTTACCAAATTTTCTGTTTTTCTTAAATACAAGGATGTGTCCTTTGGAACCCTCTCCCTTTTCTCCAAATGAGCAGGAACTGTACCTTTAATTAGGTTCCCAGTTCTGAGTATAGTATGTGATATTCTGTAAAGCATTTGTGTGGATGGGTAGAGTTCTATGGACAGACTAGGTCTCCCATACAATGCTGATTGGATTTGGTAGCAAGGCTGATAAAATTGCTTTTGAGATAAGCTGGTTGTCAATGTGCATTTAAAAATCACACTGCAATTTGTAGAACCAAGTCCCACAATGCCAGAGAGCAGCACAGCCAAAAATACTTCCTTGAAGCAATGGAATTAGAAAGGGAAGGTGATTAAGGAGCCAAGCCGGCTGCTTTACATGAAGAGGGAAGGAGCCACACTACTAGAAAGCGCGGATTCAGGGGAATTAATTAGTGACTTTGGCCTCCCCCCCAAGCAAATCACACAGAGAAACACTTACAGTCAAGGCCAAGCAGCTCTTGGCTAATAGAGGAAGAAGGCTACACAAGAAGCTAAACCAAAGACTACTGTCAGTCACCAAACTACATCATAGAAATCAGCAAAATCATAGAACTTATTCCAAGGATTTTTTTTCAACAAGGAGCGAAGAAAATAATTCATGAAAAATTTGCTTCAGAAAGTATAAAGTGAATATTAGGAACCATGGAAATGAGTAATTCTGTACACAGTCAACCCTTGATTGAACACAGTAATGTAGGAGAATACAGACAAATCAAACTTTGGATCATCTTCAAGTTATTGCTTTTTTTAAAAAATGCTTTTTTTGCTTCCTCCCTTGCAGAAGAGCAGCAAATCTTCTAACTCTATTGCTCATGTCCCGCTGGGATCCTTGGGTGCTCACCATTAGGGTTGAGAGTTTGAGCGAGCAGACATTGAAGTAGGCTGTTTTAGGTTTGGGCAGGTGGAATGAACCATATCCATGGAAATGGAAAAGTGAGTAACCTACAAATAACCTTTATAAAGCTAAACGCCCTCATGGAGGACTTGTGAAGATCAAAGAAAAATGAAACTATCCATTGATGTCCTATGGTTTTCACTGTTCCTTCTCCAGCAGGTGCTGGGAAGCAGAACGCACAGAGCTCCCACAGCTAATTCCATTCTGGCCTTCTCTTTCAGCGGCCATAGCCTGCGGAGACTCATTTTCCCTCCAGGATTTCCCCCTCAGATTTACTCAAGTTGCCCACCTGGTGTGCTTCCCTCAAATCTGTCCTTAATTTTATTTTACTATTTCCAAACAGATCCTATATTTTGGGTGGGGCATTTCTCAAGTTCTCCCTTTCCCTAGTTATCCCAATAAATCAATTATGGCTCAGAAGACACCAATATAAGAATTTTTTATTTTGTGTAAAGTTAAGAGAAAAGCCATGAAAATTAATGTGTTTCCCTCCTATAAACATAAAGATACTTCAGAAATCCCTAAAGACATGCAAAAGAAGAGTGTCATTTCCACTAAAAACATAAATGGTCATATGCTCACTAAAGACAGGAAGACATCTTTATTTTCATTAACTAAAATTAATTCATCAAATGACTTGGCTAAGGGCTAAGGTACCACTTAGTGTAGAACACTTGCCTATGTCTATGAGGCCCTGAGTTCAGTCCTGAGAACTGAAAATAAAGCAAAGCAAATTTTAAAAATTAAACAGTAAATTAAAATTAGTTGACTTGTATAGAAGAGAGGGGGTATAAGATTGAGTTTGATGGGACAGTTGAGGGACATAAGCTCTGTGTACAGCATCGCAGAAATATTTTTAAGAAAACCAATAGCGATACTAAAATTCCTCTTTTATAAATCCCATAGGCTCATATTGGTCCATTGTCTCAGGTACCATTTGGCACGAGAGGCATTTCATTGATACTGTAGTGTCCTACATAAACCCTGCTTGAGCCTGATTCCACAGGATACCACATTGGTTTGTTGGTTTATTAATTCTCAAGATTAAAGAAATCAAGCCACAAATCTGTTGACTGAAGGAAACGCCCCGTGCAGATGACAGCAGATAAAACACTAGCTGTGACTATTGAAAAAAATTGATGAAGGCTGAAGAGAAGGAAAGTATTGTATAGAGCAGAGCTGAGGAAGAGAGACTTGAATTTGCCACTGTTGTTGGGAGAGGATCTTGAAAGAAAGAGGGGAGACCATGGAGTAGGTGTCTGTAGGTTTGTGTTAGAGCACCACCTTACTTAAGGAAAGAGACAGATGGACGGACGAATGGACCGACAGACGGACAGACAGACAGACAGACAGATAGATAGATAGATAGATATGAAATGGAAAGGCTGGCAGTAAGGGTGGCAATAATGATGACTGGATTTGAGCATGACTTACTGTACAAAGAGACTGAAGTAATACCACATAGATAGCCTAGAGAAAAGATAGCAAAAGAAAGGGGAAATTGTTCATATCATAAGCGCCTGAGACATTGTCGCATGAGTTGCATTCATTCTCAGGCTTGAGCACATCATAAGAAAAGCCTAGTGTGGTCTGAAAGGTCTGTATTTTCCCATTTGCCTACTAGGTAAAATGGTGATGAACAAGAAAAGGCAGGAAGTCAAGTACAAGTTGGAAGAGTTAGAGAAAACCTTTGAAACATTTGTGGTCCCTTAAAGGAATGAGATTCACTCACTGCTCTGTGTGATTAGGAGGGACAATAAGCATGGACAAAAGTGTGCCTCTGGGGATGTTCATAGGCAGAAGTTTGGGTGGAGTCTCGCTTTCCTAGCACCCAGGGATTGGCCCACCTCATTTTCTTGGCGGCTGCTGGAAACTCTGTTGATTGAAAGGGACTCATTACACATCCCTGATTGGTTCGTGATCAAGGGATCGTGATACAAGGGTTCTGTATCACTCTGTCTATGTGGGTTCAAACCCTGACACAGTTATGTGCCAGTTACCATCTGGAAAGAGAATTAAATTCTCTAAAAGACTTTTTTCTTTAGACATAAAGTGGAGATAAAGAGGAGTGAAATATTGCAGGGCTCTTAGCTGGGATGCGTAAGTGCTTAGTGCAGAACTGGTTCCATTTTACTTTAAATACTTAGATATTATTTATTTAAGAAACTTTCCAGGATCTACATTATACTAGGGAAATCAAAATACTAGTAATATAATAGAGAAAATGCTAAAGATATTATCCAAGGGGCTTAGTTTTCAATGAGAAACATGGAAGAATGACCAAATTCATATGTTATATGTCGAGCTGATTGCTGCTAAAGGGTCAGGATGCCTGGGCTGGGGTACAGGTCCTTTCCGGTAGTTAGTTTAAATTATTATGTTAGAGTATGCCTTATGTAGATCTACAGATTCTATCGTATTTCCCCAATGATGTAATGAAATTATAACTGTTATGTGATCAATCTCAATTGTCAGTTTGACCAGATTTAAAATTACCCTGAAGACAGACCTTCAAGAAGAGAAGATGAACCTTGAATGTGGGCAATCCCATTCTATGGGCAATGATTTATGACTTATAAAAAAGGAGAATATAAGTAGAGTGCGTACATTCTTCTCTTCTTGGCTACCAATTGTAGAGCCAGTGGGACCAGCTGCCTCTTGCTCTTGCTACTATAGCAGAGAGCCATCTCTGTTACTCTGTATTCCCTGCCATGATGTATTATACCTTCAAACTGTAAGCCAACATAAACCCTTTCTTCCTTATTGTGTTTTGTTTTTGAAGATGATGGTGGTGGTGGACAGGTGTTTTGTCATAGTAATGGGGAAAGTAACTAATCCAGTGACCTTTAGAAATAGAGTCTAATAGTTGATTAAGATCATTATAGTTAATGTGGAGTTTAAAACCATCTGGTATCTCTATGGGACCAGGGACATGTGGGCAAAGGCACACAGGGATTAATGCAGAAGCAAGGACTGGTATGACTTACCTACAAAAGAGGTAACAATAAGGGCCGACTAACCACCAGAAGCAAGAAGCAACACCGCATGCTTTCTACTCAGTAGTTTTCAGAGAGAACCACTGGCCCCTTGATTCTGTACTCCTAGCCCCCCATACTTGTGAGAGGATAAATATCTCTTCTTTCAGGCCTCAGCCAAGGGTAGACTTTGTGAAGCAGACCTAGGGAATTTACATAGTCTTGGATCAGAGAACATCAGAGAAAAAAGGGATTTTAGCTAAGAGGTGTAACATATTACTTAGCATCAAGACTGATTACGAAACTAAAAGGGAAGGTACTAGAAATGTGGAGGGGTCACAGGAGGAAAAGGGATAAGAATGTACATTATATACTTTATATATGGCATATATACTATATATTATATTGTATACATTATGCTACATTATATATATAAGCGTGACGATATGATGAAAACCTTTACTTTGCACAATAGATATACACTCATTAAATTCACCATTAATTGAAGCCTCTGTCTTCTAAGACAGTTGCCTCTTCCGAGCTATTCCTATTCTCACATTACAGTATTTCCTCTGCAGAAGAAATAAACATTGTTTAGTGAGTTAAGGAACTCGCCTCGGTGCACATAGCTGGTGAGTGAAACTGAAGTCTTCTGGCTCAGTACGCATTCTTGGAACTAGGGTGATTCCTTCCGTGCAAGAATTAGGATGTGGGCTATTGCTGAATCATCAGATACTACCCAGGGAAATTAGGAAGCAGTGACCCTGCAGTCTCTGAGCTATTCCCCTCAGGACTCCTGTGCTTGGTAGGGCTTAAACTATATGTCCCTTTAGAAAAGTTTCCCCTTTCTCCTCCTGGAGCATTGCCTGGGGAGTGCAGAGGACAAGTGCAAATAAGGAAGTGTCCTTGGCTGTCACGTGTGCTGCCTGTGCGGAGTTTTGAGGACTCTTGTCCACTTGAAAGATTTCCTTGGGTGTTGTACAAGTGGCCTTCCAGCTCCCAGAGAGTGGCCTGTACCTTCCAGTGACCAGCCTTGTCAATTAACTGGGTGGCTTGTGCTCTCGTGGAACTCGGTGTCGCTGTGTGTCATTTTGAGATGTGCCCAGTGCTCTTAAGGCTCAGAGGTTCTGCAAACGGAACTCAGGATGTGTGATGCCTGCAATATCTCAGAGTAGTTGCTTGGGCCTTAAGCTTAGATTGCTTTTGAATGCAGCATTTAGACTTCAAGATGCTGTTTTCTGGAAGAATACAGCCTGAAAAATGCCCCTTGGCTGGAAGGGAAGTGTGAATTCTTTGCTAATACAAATCCAAGAGGGCCTTTGTGACTCCATGTGAAGCTTTTGGGAAAGCCCCTATGATTTTGACTAACGATGCTTTTTTTCTACCACTTTCTGCTGTGCTCGCAGGCACCAAGACAGTTCTTTTGAGAGAGACTCATCACACTACAACTCAGATTAGAATCAAGGTCTTTTAAAAGAGGACTGCCCTGTGAGAGAAATAGCCAACTGAGATGACAAAAAAAGCATCTCATTTGCCTTCTGTGTTAGTGAAGAAAAGCAGAAGAGGAGGCAAGAGCCAGCACAGTAAAGGTGGGAGGGGTTCTTGCTGAGTCCAACTGCCATTTTGCTCCAATAAGCTTCAGCCTAAATGTGGTAGTTGATGTCGCTTAGAATGCAGCTAGGGTTGTGTGGTGAACCATTTGACACTGCTAAGCTTTTGTTTGACATACACATGCTCTCCATAAACATTGATCTCAGAATCAGAAAATGTCCGCTCTTTGCCCTAGAAGTGAGGCTTCTTTCATATATACCTCGTTCCTACTTAGTGATATGAGGAATAGAAGAGGATGAAATCGTAAACAAAATGCTATTAAAGTCTCAACTTTCTAGCTATACACTTAACTTGCTTACGATAAATTAGCAATTGTAACTAGCATTACCATAAAAACCTTAACTGCATTAATTGTTTAACATATTTAATTCTTGTCATTTTTATTACTAGTCCCATTTTGCAAATAGATAAACCAAATTTCATAGTTTAAAACTTGACAAACTACTACCACATGAATCACTGAGGGTGAGCTGGTGGGTAGGTTGTAGGAAGGTATTGAAATCATAACATGTTATAGGTCATTCATATTTGAACCATCTGAAGAAAGGTATTTTCGTATTGACAGAGGACAGTTAAGCAAGGACAGATTTATAAAATGTGTGGTACCTCTGTTGAGTGGTGCTGCAATCTTTTCGGAGCAAACAGTAACATGGAGAAGAAAAGTAAGAACCAGAAAAGAGCCGTTGTTTGAGAGACAAAAGCTTTGACTGCTAGTGCATGGAATTCGAGTCAATTCTCTTTCCCTTGAACATAAGTGCACTTGAAGAGGTTGAGCAACACGGGCCAGGGACAGAGAAAGAGGACCATCCGTGCAGTGCTTTTAGGAAGATTAACGTGGAGGTAGTGTGTTGGATGGAGTCAGGGGCAGGATACATAGGTGAACAGGAGGAAACAGGATGAGATGGTCCACTGAACTTATACATTCAATTGGGTATTTTCTAAATTAAAGTAAATTAGCTTCTGGTTCAGTGGGAGTGCGTAAAGTTGGGAGGCGATGAAGAGAAAGTGTCACTGACTCCACTCAGTTGCCCTTACAGCAGATTAGGAAATCATGAGTGACAAAGACCAAAACTTTGGGCCAGATCCTTTACTATTATCATTTATTACTATCATTTGCTATTAATGATGTTAATGAAAGTTACTTATGTATTGCTTATGAACAGTGTTAATAAAAGTCACCAAAATAAACAAAGAGAACTTTGCTGAAGAAAGACATAATGTAGGATAACAAAGAAAACCTATTTATAAGCCATGAGTGATATGGACATTATATGGTTGTGCTCTTTAGAATCATGACCCCAGGGGCATCATTTATCCTTATCATATGTTTGAACTAAAAATAGAGAGGCTAATTTATATTCCCACAGGACTCACCCTAGTTTATCTACTCTCTGTCATGATATTTAAACAAATTTCTTTATTTTTCCAAAAGGATGACTTTTGACTGCAGGATCATTAAGATGTTGACATTAGCAAGAAGATGTGAACCAAGGTTTTTGTTCAGCCTGTTTTCAGTGACATTTGTGTCTCGTATCTACTACATGGATTCTTTTGTTTCCCTCCAAACCACACAGACTATTGTAAGATGCCAGGAGCTTAAAGAATTTGTGGAGTCGAGGATTTTTCAGTGTACTTTAAATTTTAGTAGCCACTGATGGAGAACTCAAGAGACTGAAACACTTGGGAGTGCTGGACTTGAAACTTACTTCGTTTCCCATAGAATCCCATAGAAGCTGCTCATGCTGTACCATGGGGCAAGTGTAGAGACAGGGGCAGGTGACTGCTTGAAGTAGATTTTTTCCCCTTCCAATGTATGCATGCTTTCTATTGGGGTAGCTGGGCACATACATTTTTAATATTACGAAGCCTTGAGTGTTAATAAAAAAAGCCAGCTGAATACATATCAGTCTCCTGGGAGATCAGGCTTTAGAGTGCTGAGTGGGTTTGGTGTATGATAAAACTTTAAGAAATCTTTTTTTTCAGAGATTCCTAAAGACATTTGCTTATCTGTAGTCCAGATGGCAAGCACCGACGATGAATAGTGAACTTTACAAGTAGGTAAAACCATGGCTGATGGAAAAAAGATTCCAACTGTCTCTTTGATAAAACACTCACATGATGTGAAGAAGGAGAGACCAAACTAAAAAAGATGCAATATAAAGTAAAGTTTGACACCCGTTTTGTTGTTCAGAGAGTCTGACTTTTGGGGAGGCGCTTCTTTATAAGTTGTGTGTGTATGTGTGTATGTGTGTGTGTGTGTGCCATTTCTCAGATATATACTACCTTCTTATTTGAGACAGGGTCTCTCACCTGCCAGGAGCTTACTAATTAGGCTAGGCTGGTTAACCAGCAAGCCCTAGCAAACTATCTGTCTTTGTTCTCAAGCACTTAGGTTGCAAGTACAAGCCACTGCACCTAGAACTTTTATGTGGGTTGTGGGGTTTAAATTCGGGCCTTTGGCCAACACTGAGCTGTCTTTCTTGACACTTCTTTTCAAAACTTTTATTTTATTTTATTTTTCCTTGTGTCTATGCGTATTCACATGTGTAAGTGCGTAGGTGACAACAGAGGCCAGAGGACTGCATCAAATCCCTTGGAGCTAGAGCTACAGGTGTTATAAGCTTCCTGTTGTGGGTGCTGGGAACTGAACTCTGGTCTTCTTTGAAGGCAACAAGCACTCTTAACTGCTGCGTCTTCTCTCCAGCCTCCCCCTTCTTACAACGTTTTATTTCACAACCCAATACTCCAGAGTAGCACACTCTTTGATGATTAGCATAGTTCGTATACATCCACATCTGAAAATAAAAATTCACCTTTCTACAGTTGCATATTATACTCTGAGGTCCACCCATGCATGTGCTCTACGGTATCGGCCCACCCATGCATGTGCTCTACGGTATCGGCCCACCCATGCATGTGCTCTATGGTATCGGCCCACCCATGCATGTGCTCTATGGTATCGGCCCACCCATGCATGTGCTCTACGGTGTCGGTCTCACAACTCTTTGAAACAGTATCACAACAGCCACATCCACAGATGATATGCAGTTCTGAAAGGAGGTCTCTATAATTTTTTTTCTCATTTAGGTTCTCTAAAGGGTTTGTAACCCTCCACAGGCAGAAAACCACTGGGTTAATGGAAGGTGGCCCTATCAGTCAGGATTCTGGCAGGTAACAGATGGTGCGCTCAAATGGGGTTAGAGTTTAATGAAGACACCATTTTCAAGAGTGTAGGGAAGGGTAGAGGAAACCAACAAGTGGTGTCTCCCTCCAGGCTAGCAACAGAGGGAAACCTGGAGATGCCAGAGGAGCAAGCTGGTTCTGCCAGGGAAGAGGATGCATTTTGAGAATTCAGGCTTTGATGGAGTAAACATAATATCTCCATGATAAGCAAAGAAAGCATATGAGGAGGCAGGATACCCTACTAAATTGTCCTCTTGCCCTTGACTTTATTGATAGTGCCTTCCTATAGCTTAGCCTACTCAAAGGTCGGGCCCTAGAAGCACAGATGGTAGAGAAGGGTACATCAAGGATCCGAGGACCTGGACAGAATGCCTTCCATGGGGACACTTAGTTAACACATTTTATTATAAACCTAAGGGCTGCTTTCCTACTGCCAATGGGGACTGCAGCCAAGTTCTGCCATAAGAACGTGCTCTGCTTAGAAGCAGTTAGAACCTAGACTAATACAAATGCAGCTTTATGGTTTTCAACCTTCAGCTTTTTGAAATGGTTTCTAATTCTGAACTATAACCAGTTGAGGGTCAGCCGCTTAAAATTAAGTTCACGTTAAGGCAACTGTTAAAGACATTGAGATAATTCTTTTAAGGCATTCGGATGTCATGAGAACCGGTTTCGCTCCAGAATGCTGGAGATGCAAGGAGGGAAAAGAGTTGTTTACTCACACCTGTGAAGCAAGGCTACAGTGCCTGGGTGGGTGGGACAGAACTTGCATCTGGCTTTGTTTCAGTAAAAGGCTTGGATTTGTAAACTCTGGGATTGCATTAACTCATTGTATAGAGTTCATTGTTGCAATTAGACTGCCTTTTAAGTTTATTAGTGGACTCACTAATGTACTCTTAAAAAGCTTTATCTGGAAGGAAGTCAATATCCAAAGCCAATAGAACTGAAGAGCTTTGCCACATGCTCTCTCGCTGAAAATTGTGTTATCAATTTTCATGTGACTGTTAATCAATTAGAGTGACAGAGAGATGATTTGAAGTCAATTTTCTGTTTATTGCTAAATTAGCATTTGATCACATGCGCTTATTTTGGGTTTTAAAGAGGATCTGGATTCTTTTGTCAGGAGGCAAAATGGAGGGGAAGTCAATGATGGGAATAATCATTCGTGATTTTGAAAATATTTGCACATTAAGATGCAAAATTTTAAAGTAAATTTTTCAAAGGATAACGCCCCTTGCTGTACGGTTGAGCTGGTACCTCTGGCAGATGAAAACTGATCGCACACAGTGTCACATGTCAGGCAAGCATACCTAGCCAGTGGGAAGTCCAAGAAATGAGCCACATGTTCAATGTTCTGTGGATGGTTAGGTTACACTCCTAAAATGAACAGGAATCCATTTAAGTTAAGGAAGTGTACCATAGATAGACTGTCTTCAGAAAAGCATGCAAAGATCTAAGCTTTATGTCTCATGCCCAAATTATCGCTTAGATATCGAGAGTATCAACAGGAGTTACATGACCGTTTATGACATGATGCAGTAGAGGGACATGGCGCATGGTGGCGATGTGGCAGTGGCAGCTATCATCTCTTTCCTATGGTCTTACTGTGTGCCTCACAGTTTGCAGAGTGTCTTTGGGGAAGCAACTTCTGTCCGCCACTCAAGGACCTGCTAGAGGCTGCTCATTGTTGTCGGTGTAGCCATCCCAGTTGAACAAAGAAACAAATTCAGCTCTTCATGACTAGATATCCGTCTCTGCCTCCGTGTTATCCCTGCTCTTCCAAAGGAAGGGAAACTGTGCTGAAGTGGGAAGTGGTTGGCACACCACTCTGGAGAAGCTTTGTCTAGCTTCAAAGAACTGAAGTCCACATAATGTTAAAACTTCTAGCTCAGGCTGAGAAGCCAGAGTGACCTCTCTTTGTATTTTATAAATTGACTCATGTTTGGGTTCCTTTCCCTCATCTGAAAAACAAAGGATTAAGCAAGATGACTCTAAGGGTTTCTGTAGCCTTAAATATTCAGTGTTCAGAATTACCCAGAGGGGAGGGATTTCTCTCAAATGTAGAATATTATGCCAATATCCCAATTATAAATCAAATAGTAGGGAATCTGGAATGCAGACATTATATTTCTCATAAGAACTTCAAGTCCTTGTAATTGCATATTTTCAATTACTCAGTGGTGTAATTGAATCACTAAAGTATGGCTCCTTAATTTATGTTGGATAGCAGGTAGATAAGCTTACTAGCAACAGTGTTGCACATTCCAACTTTTCTCCCTTTAGGACACACTTCCAGTTGAAATATGGAATGAATTACTGTGGATTTGTGATGATTCACTGTTATGGAGATAACGTTAAAGGGCTTGGGATGACAGACTGCATTTTGTTCATGTATTTGGACAAGTGCTGTTGAGTTTAAATTGCTTATGATCATACTTAATGGTGGGCCAGTACATGCACTGTTCTCTTTTCTGTGTGTGTAATTAACTTGTGTAAGGCAAGACCTCACTGTGGCTCTTAGCTATTAAATCTCTGTGGTGACATGAGGTGAGGCTGCCAGTGCTCTGATGGGGAAATACCAAGACTTAGGAGTGAAGGGCGAAGGTTTGTGGGCTGTCTCCATTTATCAACTGTTCTATTCGAATTCTGAATGCACGTTTAAGTGTAGTGTCTGGGGTGCACTAATAAAAATTAATGGAATTAGAGAAGGACTGAGTTCCAATGTAGGAGACAGCCTTCATAAACACTAGAGAAGGTAGGGGATGAG
>LOJH01002331.1:27415-39692 GCA_001685095.1 Ellobius talpinus | reverse complement strand
CACACACACACACACACACACACACACACACACACACACACACTCACTCACTTACTCACACACATGAAAGTAAGAAGACAACTTTGGAAATTGTTCTTCATGCACCTTCTACTATTTGTTTGAGATCAAGTCTCTCATGAACCTGAAACAGGCTAGGCTATTCTCCCAGCAAGCTCCAGGGCCCCAAATGTCTGCACCTCTTTTCCGGCCATCACTGGGATTATAAACTCACACTACATCACCTGGAATTCTTCCTAGGTTCTAGGACTTGAACTCAGGTCCTCATGCTTTTGAGGCAAGAGCTTTACTGACTGAGCCATTTCCATAGCCCCATGTTCCAATTTATTTACTGACTCTCCATCATGTTCATTTTCTCATTTAGACCAATAAAATAAAATATAGATATTGGAGAGTTCCTTTTTCCTCTATCTTGTGTATCTTGGAAGAAAAGGCCTGAGACGAACTTCTGAGTTATTCAGGAAACTAACACTGTCTTTGTTTGGAATCCATTGCTGGCGCCCAGCAGATGTCTATAGAATCAATTATTTAGCGATGCTCTGCCACCACTGCCCCACTGCACACTGTTCACACGTGGGCTTCTGAAGATGAAGGTGAAAACGAATCCTCTGCAGCCCCAGGCTTCAGAACCAGAGTTGGCCACAGGGATATGAATGGTGTTTTGGAAGGAAAACTGGTTTGAAAGCAGCTTAAATGTAGCAGTAAATGAATATGAGTCGGAGTTAAGCACCCATCACCGGCCTCCATGTAGTCCCATCTCTGCTGAACTCCGCCTAGTCAGTTTCCCACCGGGTAAGAGCACATGGAAGGAATTATGGCTTTCGCCTGCGCGTGTGCCTGCTCTCTCCATCAGCCACTTGAAGGCATTTTGGAATTGTGTGTTTTTTCTTTCTTTTCTTTTCTTTTCTTTTTCTTAAAAACAGCATATAAAACTAAATTGAATTCAATGCTAGTAAAAAGGGTGGCTTATGTCTGAGACAAGGATGTGTTTTTTCAGCTCTAAATGCAATAGCAAAAAACCTGAATGCAAGGTGTTATTTCCTGTGGAGCAAAGGAAGATTATTTTCTTCTGTTCTACCTTCTCTGTGGACTACTCTTGATCCTCCCTTGAACTGCAGTCTTTCTTTTTCTCTCTCTCTTTTTAGTAGTGTGTGTGTGTGCGTTTGAGTCTTGCCTTACCATTTTATTATGAAAATATAAGTATAAACAAGTATAAATTACTCCATACCAGGCAATGTGTGCAGTACTTTGTGAGCTCCTGTATTTAACCACAGTTCTCCACCACTCACTAGCCGAGTCCCTTTAATTAGTTAACATCTCTGTGCTTGAATTTCCTCATTTGAGAAATGGAGACAATCACAAGTCCTTCAGGAAGGAATTGCAGTTGTTCTATAGGCTAGGAAACTGGGAGAGAGAAGTTTCTGGTCCTAGGTCATGCAAGTAATAGGTATTGGACTAGAGATGTCTCCCTCCTTCCTAACCCGTGAGTCTACCTCTCATATCTGTGTCTCCAAATACGTCTCTGTTCAACATCTTTGGATTTGTGTATGGGAATCATGAAAAACAATATATTTTTCAATTTGAATGACATATTTGTTCTTTTTTTCCTTTTACAAATGTTATTCTTGATAAAAAATGTGTGGTTTGTCTATATCAAAGGAAGTTTCTTGCTCCTTCTGGGCGATTTTAGGAACAGTGCTGCTTGTCAGCTGTGTAATGTTCAGGGCCTCAGTTATATTTTTGACATGGAGGTGTGCCTTATGCATTGTGTGTGAGTTCAGTTGAGATATATTAGAAAGTTGGGATCACCTGGACTAAAACAAGTTCCAATGATGCAAGCTCCTGTGTAACAAATAGTCTATGTTGGGTTTGAGATCCGAGGATGAGCAGATCAGACATGGTCCACTGTCCCCTTGGGGCTTCCTCTCTCATGGAGAGGTGCACAATGTCCCATCTAGACAATGCTGAGAGAGTAGTCTGTGTAACCACACTTAGCTTTATATATCAAGCTGAGGGCTTGGCCTAATAGGCAGGTATCAGTGAGTACCTGCTGGATTTGATGAACGCCATCAGCTGCTCCAGATCACCACTGTGGCCTAAAAATGCAAATGTCAGCCAAAAAGGTGTCTGGAAGGGCAGAAGGCAGAGCAGGGCTCACTCAGCAGGAGCTGCAGTCAGTTCAAATCAGAAGGAACTGGAGGGCGGTGGTCAGTGGGGATCTGGATCCTGGAAGCAAGTTGAGCTCTGGGAGACACCATAGAAGAGGAAAGAGAAAGGGCATGAACAGTGTGTGTAGCTTCCTGTTCTGGGATGGGCTATGTACCAGGTCCTTAGTCTTGGTGAGCTCTGTCCCTTGGGTACAAAATAGAAGTAGTGATATGTACTAAGTAGGATTTCTGTGCTTTTGATGCTCAGAGGTTGAGAGTGAGTGGAAAAGATTCCTTAAAGGCCGCTTGGGGCATCACAGCTGTTTGGTGTTGGCTTCTTTATTATTGGTGTGTGTCTTCTTTGTTCTAACTTCATTATTATGAGAAAGCACTTGAACTGTTGCTAATACAGTGCTAGTTTCCTTGGCTTTTAGAAGCCTTGAAAAGAATGTCCTGGGTAATGCTGGTGTGGTGGAATGCTTCTTCTGAGTCAGGGAGGAAGTCAGTCACTTGTTCTACAACTGTTGATAGGTGTCCACAGGACAGCCACAACCCTGTCTGGGTTTGTCTTCTTTATAAGCATAGTCTTGAGTTGGCTTAGGTCTACTCCAAGGTCCACTCCTGTACTTAGATTCCATGGCAAACTCTGGAGACTCTACTGGGGAGGATGGTCAATGGACCCACCATTGCCTGCCAGTTTGAACTTAATGTAGGGCTTCACAGTTGAGGGGATATGTTTTTCTGTTCCTTACCGGAGGACATCTACCAATACCTGGGTATCTTTGATTGTTACAGCTAGGTGGGTATTGATTTAGCTATCATGCCAAGGGTATTTCTAAGCATCTCACAATACACAGGGTAGCCCTATACAACAAAAAATTGACTAAAATGTCACCCACGCTCAACAAACCCTGTTTAATGCTTTCCCTGTGTTTTCAGAACAAAGTGAGCTAGCCGCGACTCTCTTTCCAAGAACTATTTTACCATGTCTTTGGGCCATTTGAGGGAGCTGTAGAGCTGTTTTTTTTTCTTAAAAAAAAGGCTTTGCTTCCTCTTCTTAATGTCTCTTGACCACAGGGAGTTGGGAACATCAGTGATGAGAGAAATGGGATCAGATGCCTTAAAAGGGGAACATGGGACATCATGAGCACACAGGGCCAGAAGAGGAGTAGAAATGGGTCTCTGTCCACATTGCTATAGAACTGACAGGCAATGAGTGTTATGTTCTCGTGGGGACTTCTCTGTGAAATTAACTCATTATTTACTCCTTATAGTATATCATGGTGGAACAGGCTCTGGGCTTTTGCTGGAGACAGAGCAATTCTGAAGTGGAATGAGTGATTTGTAACATGAGCTTCCTAGTGCCTGGCTCTCTCTTTCAGGCAAGCCCTTCTCCTCCTTCCAGACTCCCCACAGAGATGCTTCCTTTCCAAGCTCTTTCTCCCATCAATTGTTTAGCCATGTGCTTTTCCACAGAGGCCTCTCCTCTTGCCTCAGCCCTGGTCTTGGACAGGCACTCCAAAATTTACTGGCAGAATGAGTGAGCAAATGAATGAATTAGTGAATGAGGCATAGCTTCAAATCCCAGTCTTTGTGAAAATTCTAAAAGAATCTCTTTTGACTTGTAGCCCAACTTATTCTGTATATCCCAGATTGTAAAGAGAGATGAGGGAGGGACAGAGGCAATTTTCTGGCTGACACTTCATGCGGGTGCAGGGAGGTGACAATCACTTGGGTGTGGGGTCAGAGGGGACTTTGATACAAATGACAATTGTAGGTGAGCTGGTGTGGGTGGGTCGGAAGCATGAAGGTGATAAGGGGAATAATGGGTCTGGTAACTGCTCTATTATGGGGAAGCATTAATGATCTCTATAAGGGTGGTATATGGCTCAAAAGGCATTATTTTTAGTAGGTATCTTCAAGTTGTGTGAATTAATAAGGAACAGCTTGGGTAGTGGAACTCATTAACTTCTCAAATCTACCTTATTTACACTGAATGTAAGCCCTTCTGAGACTGGTAGCATCAACTATTGCAAATGATCCTCCCAGAGAGCATAGTAATTTCTGGTAGGGCACATGGGGGTAGGGAGGGAATTTTTGGATGCTTTAAATGTTCTTTAGAGGTGCTTCACCTGTCTCCAGTAACCCTTATTGAAACCAAAAGCCCTGAGTCACTTCAGGACCATTTACAACTAATCGCACAAGGTTTGTTTGGTACACACCATTTTGGAACATTTAATTCATTTGTTTTAGAATCACTCAGGTTGGTCAATGGTCTGTTGTGCTTGTCAATAGGAGATTAGTGTTAATTTATAGCAGGGTCCTGAATGGGAGCCTCTCCTGATCTTGGCTTCCTCTTAGAAGCCATGTCTATGGGCTGGCACACCTTGTACACAGTGAGGCCTTCATGACCCATGTGACTTTCACCCATTTCTTAAGACAGGCCTTTCCTCTCAGGCTTAAGTGGCATGGCCTCACCACGGACACATTTGCTTTCCCTAGACATAAATGAAAACTTCTGCCTTTCACATCAACTTCCTTCCAGATATTCTTAGGTCTCATAATTAAATTAGTAATGAGAATAAAGGGACCCTGTCCTTAGATTTGTCACTGTCCTTTCCTCACCTCTTTCAGTGAATGCTATCCCAGGTCACCTGCTAAAGAGAAGGAGGTTGGTTGCTGGGAGTTCTTTATGTGACATGTCATCTCTAGGTAGCTATTCTCACCTCAACTATCCCGAAGGGGAAGTTAAGGCCCAGGAATGATTGGTCACATATTCAAACTCACATGGCTGGTCTACTGGTGCGCCAGACTTACAATCCAGGTGGCATTGCCTGGACCTGATAAAACTCATTAAATACCTGCAGTGGAAGAAGGAAGGGCCAGGGGAAGGTTAAGTCAAGACTGAATAAAAGATTTATAGCTGAGAAAATAGGAAGGAGCCTATCTGATGTGGAGTGGAAGGGAAATTGGAGGAACTGAAGTCCTTTTTACTCTGTACTGGTGAACTCTGTAGAAACTCACTGATCTGCACCAGTAGAATCTTCCAAACTGACTCGTGGTTTCTCCCTGTCAGCCCTGAGCCAGAGCCTGGATCAAAGTCTTACCAATGTCCTGTATCCTTAAGTTCATCATCATGTTGCTTCTTTAGCAGGAAGCAGAGGAATAGTGTAGCAAAAATATCAGTAATCAACATTTATTGGGGGAATTTTGCAGGGCAGGTAGGCATTGAATATAAAATTTCCAATACATCATTGACTAGTGTCCTTTATGGCTGGGTTGACGGAAAATGGAAGTTTCAATGTCAGAAAACACAAGCCCCTTGTTTTATTAATACAGACAGTGAGCACGAGTTACTCTCTCACATGTCATTACTTGTCCAAGAACACAGGCTCGCATGGCCCATGGCTACATAGTGAGTAGCCTGTCTATAAACAATTGCCATTTAGTCAGTCATTCATGGAGGGTTTATTTATCCCATGTTGCAGACAGGTGACAGAAACATAGACACCTGACTTTCCATAGCCATATAGCGAGTGAGACCAGCAGCTAATACTGGAAGGCAGGTTCCAGGATCTTCCTTGTTAATGTCTCTGAATCTTGCTGTGACTCATAGTACAGATCTTCCACTAAGATGGGATGGGTGTTCAGTGAGCTCTGACTTGGTCATTTAGCTCATGGATGACATCTGCATCAAGTGACATATTAGTGACACATGGATGGCCCCTGGCATGGTGTATGTGCTCAGTAAATAGAATCCATTCATTTTGACAAGGGCACACTTCCAAATGTCCTGCTAATAATGACCAAGGGGTTATCAGGGATTATCTGATTTGATACATTTACCATTCTACATGCCAATGCGTCTCAGTTGGCATATCTGTCAGAAAATGGTTTGTCAGGTTTCTATGCAATGGGAGAAATTAAATTCTCTTATCTTTTAAAATGTCTCCATATTTATTCCTGAACTTTATATATAGCAGAAATGATTAGCTATAGTGCATATTGTGAGAATGAGTTTTGTTTCCCTGGGGATCCAGTGAAACAACATATATTGCATATATTGCTTCTTTGGGGGATCTTGAGGTCCAAGGTCTGATGATAAATTTCATTTATTTCATTTTTATAATTATACATAACTATTTCATTAGTTGACGTGTGCCTTTGATTTATTTTTTCCAAGCCTCGGTTTTCTAATCTATTAAATGGGAATGTTAACGGCACAATCTGTCTCAGAGTGTGATTGGAGGGTTGAGTATATGGATGTATGCTGTGCACTTAGTATAGTGTCTGACCAGATCATAAGCACTGTGAGAAGATTAACCTTATGGTGGTGATGACTGGTGCATTAGAAGGTTTGCAAAGGGATAAGATTCTAAGACATGACACATTTATTATATGAGGAGACCCACAGCCTTCAATCAAAAGCCACTTGAGAAAATGAATAAGAATATTAATAGTTGATTATTATAATTTCTTTTCTTAACAACAGCTACATGTTGGATATGCTGCTGATCATTTCCTTATATTTTATCCCTTACATCTTCTCAACATTTATCTATCTACTAATTAAGTTGTAGGGTGACAAAGTCACTGCTTAATAACCCATAATAATGCATTGAGGTTCCTCAAGATGACATCAGGAGAAACCTCACTATATTATACACTGTTCTCCCCATAGTTTCTAATCAGATAAAAGTGTTCATAAATAAAGAGTTAATATTTATCCAGTTCTACCTATACACTGGACTTCTGTTCCAAGCACTCAACATGAGTAGTCTTACATCATCCACACACAATGCTATCAGATGAATATTGTCATGATCTCTATATTTATAGACAGGAAACCAGAGTCAAGGGAAAGAGATGGAAACTCGGGTAGTGAAAATAGATATCAGCTTGAATGCAAGCATTCTACTTCTGTAGGCTGTGATGCTCTGTAAACAAGAGAAAAGTGTTGCACATGGAGACATGCACACACATGTACACATGCAAATGCACATATACACACAGATATACGCACATCACACATATCTCAGCCTGGCAAGAGGTGAGTACAATCCGCTTTCTTGGGTCTAGTGTTTCCCTTACTCTGGCTTTCTGTGTCCCTCTCTGTAAACTAAGGGGATGTTGGTGCCCCTTGAAAGTCCTATCTGCCACTGAGAGCCTTGGAAAACACAAGTTGAATGTAGGTTTCCTTCTGTTTCTCCACAACATTACTGGCACATTGGGAAGTAGCCATCATTTAGATGGCTTCATTTCTGCTTATACACTAGTTACATAATTCTGGGTAGAGAAGGCAGGATGGGAGGCCCAGCAGTGCCATTTAGGACCTGTTACTGGCTTCTCATTTGGGCTTTGATCTTAGGGTGCTGGTTCTCATCCTAAATACACACATCTGCGCGGTGGCTGGGGAGCTTGGGCAGCTGCGCCTTCCCCAGCTTTTGTGTGTGCCTGGTTCCTTAGATAAACTGCACATGATTGCCTGTTGGGCAAAGTGGCCACTCCATGGTTTAGAGCAGTGGATGGACAATTACTTGGTAGAAGTGTGTGTGTCTAAAGACCTGACAATTTTCCCCTGTGGAGTCTTTGAATGTAGTAGCTGTTGGTTTGCAGAGTTTAAAAAAAATGTTTTGAAGCTTGGAGTTTTCCAAGCTTGTCTCGAGGGTTCCTTTGAAAAGAGTCTTTCTGTTCTCAATTACACACAGCAAAAGGGGTCCTAGAGATGTCCATGAACATGCTTTACTATGCTGTCAAGGAAGCTGAGGGTCAGACAAGAGATGTGGCCAAGCTCAAGAATCTGTCAGTAGCGGGTAATGCATACCAAGATGTCCACAAAACCCTGCATCTTTCCTCTGACTCTGAGTACACAGCTCTTCTGAGAGGATCTATGAAGAGCCAGAAACTCATGGTGTCACAGGTCATGCTAATGAGTGGCATAGCGTAGGGATATGTGGTGAGCTGGTGGCCACATGTCCCATTCTGAGAAGCTGATACTCCGAATCAGCCTGTGGCTACCGGAAGGCAGTGCCTACACAGGACTGCCACGCCTTTGGACTTGCGAAGTTGCAAACTTGTTGGACTCCATAAAACATTTTGATTTTAAGGGTTGGAGAGATTCTCATACAATGACCTTACGGGTATGGGGGTGGGCCAATCATTACGTCTCTTTGGATTGATTCGATATCATGGACCATATGGATTTGTAAAGACCAAATGTCACCAGCAGGAGATTCCGGAAAACACAGAGAAATCCAAACTCAGGGAAGGACATTTACACCCCAAGACCCGAATCATGCCCCTCTTTTAGTCCTTAGTATTGGGGATGGTTTAAAAATCCACTCAATGCACATGTTGCACAGAGAAGAGTGGGCAGCCACTCCACCTCAGCTGCACGTTCTATTGATGCCTGTGCCTCTTTTTGTACCTTCATCTCATACTCCAGAGGACTTGCTGGCATCTCTGTTCCCTGCTTTCATGACCATGCCATCTTTCCTGGTGACAATGTGAGATGGCAAAGCATAGGCCATAAGGGACAGACCGTTTTAAATGAGTATTGTAAACAGGACAAATCCTGTTAAACAAGAGAGATTAGTAGGGGACAGGCTAAGTGGTGGGAACTGATCCGTGGTTCTTGGGGAGGGAGTTTAAGAATGACGGTAGTAACGGATGTGAATTGAGAGAAACTGGAGTTTAGCACAGGAGATGAATGTCTGATGAACCCTCCCAATCACCCTCCCAGGGCCTTCCGTGTGACATAAAGATGATGGTATTCATTCAAGTGTGTGGAGACTCCCACAGATGTTTAATCTCAAGTTTGCTGTTAATAAAACACATAGCTGCCGCCCTCAATATCCCTTTGCCCATCTTCCATTCTTTGTTGCTTATCCTGTTTAGAAGCTGGAGATGTTCTTGGGCGAAAGCAATGCAGAACATATTGCTCTAAGTACAACCTATTTTTAAAGCCCGAGGGCAATCGATTTGAAGACAGGGGTCATTTCCAACTTTAGATAAGGAAATCCCCATTTTTTTAAAAAAATTTTTTTAGAGTAGGGACATTTTCTATTACAGCTTCATAAGATCAGTGTTTCCAGTTCCCTTGTCAGAAGGACTTTGTTTACCGGTATTAAGAGTACTAAGTAAAATGTCATTACTTCGAGAGCAGCAGGAGATAATTAAATCTTACACACTTTAAGGAATCAAGCCAGGGGCAGAACTGTTTTGCATACAGCACGCAAAGATGAGGTGAAAGTCGCCTGTTTCGGCTGTCACTCGATATTAGATTAGCTATTGGATAAGTGATACAGGTCTGTGGATCACAGAAGCTGTCTAGAAGACCGCCCATCCCCCACACGGAGCCCTGGTTGCCCTAGTGCTTGCATAGATGGGATAGTTTAATAAACTGAGGAGATGGGAGAGTTGACTGCCTGTTGGATGCTGGATGTGATTGGATTTCAGGATAGTCTAGGCATAAAACCTTAAAGATACAGACAGTGACATAAGACAAATTTTACACCTACTTACTTGGGGCTTTCTATGTCCTATAACTTTTGAAGTTGTCCCTGCCAAAGACTTGGACAGTATGAAGTAAGTGGATCTGATGGAACACAGGTAGTGTCTTACTATGCTGGGCATGGAGCATGCCATGATGAGACAGTTGGGTGAAGTCAAAACCAGAGCTTGAGCCAACCAGAAGGATGCAGGTAGACCAGGAGAGTGCAGGCAGAAGCTGCTTCCTATGAACTAAGCCAGGGATGAGCTCGATGCTGCCAGAGAACATGGCCCACGGGATCAGGTACACTCTGGTTCTCATTTACCCCTGGCATGATTTGACTCCTGGATTCAGTGTCCTTGCATATAAAGTGAGCATGTGGGGACTGCTATAAGCCATGCAGGATATCTGGGTCAGAACTGGCCAAGAAGACTGTAGCTGTGCATGCTGGTCCCAGCAGCAGCAGTGGCCTGACCCTGACTTTAACAAGGTATCCACTGGTGAGCTATGTCTAAATGTTGCTCTGGACCCAGCATGGATGCTGGTCATCACTTATTCTAGTCTGCCTGGTTGGTGTTGGTTGCCCAGGGTCCCTGCTATTGATCACACCAGAGGGAAAGCAGACACAGTGGATCATGAGCTGTGTGCAACATAGATACCATGGGACTGCGGCTTCACTATAAACTGCCTCTGAAGTTGGTCACAGTTTGGGATGCTCTGCTAAGAGAAGCTTATATGTCACCGCTTTGAAGGTTTAGCACAGGGCCATTTCTGCTATCCACTGTAAGGGGTGCCACCTGCCTTTCTCTTGCTCCTCTCATGTCACTAAATATTTCGACCATGTGTTTGAAGGTTCACAATCTTCCCTGGACCACATTGCTGTGTGGTCCAGCTTTGATGCAGCCAGACCATCCAGTACAACCCCTGGTTATCCTTGGAGCTCAGGTAGGGTTTGGGGAGTGAATAAATAGTCTTTATCAAAGTAGGGAGATGATTGTATTGACCTGTCATAGATTCTCTTGGCCAGTGAAAGTATATCCCCTGGTTTCTAAAGGAATTAAAGCTTAAGTCTCTGGAACTATAAGAGCGTGTATTGTTTCTTGTGATGTCAATTCTGAATGCTTAAGGTACCATGGTTAGAGAATCCTAGAGGTTTGTCACTTCTGTGTCTTCAACCATGATAGCAGGAATCCCCATGTGTAACATGAAGGAGCTTCCTTTTGCCCTCATCAGAGTGAGAATATCAAGTGGTCCGCTCCTGTTAATTTCTAGATCTACTATTAGCATAAAAGATAGACCTATCTATTGTCAGTCAACTTAGGTTTCCACATCTGGTGTGAAACACTAAAATTTCCTATGACTTAAGCCAGTTTGAGTTGGTTGTTTCCTTTAACTTGCTACCTATGGGATCAAAAAGAATCAAAATAAATTTGACTTTGCAATCCATTTTAATGGTGACCACTAATATAAACTGGTGGCAAGCATTCTCAAATAATAGAAAAGTCCTCAATGTATATACTGTATGGTGATTGTGTAAAAATCATGAATATATATGTATGTATGTCATGAATCACTATTTACAACAACAGTTATATCAGAGGTTTGGAAATCAACAGTGAATAATAAATTATTTTAAATATTTAAATTAATATGTTAAAACCTGATGTTCTAATTATCCTTCCTCTTCTTTCTCAAAATTATGGACACTCGTTCATTTCAATTTCTATTACAGTTGCTGATATATTTTCAACCTTACATGTAAGTATTAGTGCAGCTTCAATAACATACATGCCTAAGCCTTGAAAAGGCAAGGCCTTTTTGTCTTGTCTTATCTAGGGTTCATTTCCCTGTGTGGGTGAAAGTGATACTCACCTGAATTGCTGGAGAATGAGCCTTGAATTACCCTCAGCCCACAGTTCCCCAGGGGCTGGCTATTCTCCCATTTGATGTCAGCTTTGTTAGGTGTTCTGCATCCCTCTGGATCTCATCTTGTACTGCCATTACAACATCCCTTTTCTACTCAACTTCACCTCCATCATCCAGGGCTAGAGTCTCTGGTGGGTATTTCTCACGGGGCAGATGTGCTTCTGATCACCAGGAGCATGCCAGTCAGCAGGTGCCTGCACCCGAATCGACATCTGAGAAATTGAATACTAAAGGGTTAGACAAAGGAGCATGATCCATATGTGGGAGTGATGGAATGTTTTGGAGAAATAGGGTGGTAAAGCCATGTCTGGGAAGGAAAAGACAGAGCTGGACATGGAGGAGAGAGCAGAGAGTTCTGTGCCTGGGGATGCTCAGAAACCAAAGTAAAAGGGAGTAGAAGGGACTCCACTCAGGAGATGGTTCTGATGGTAAAATGCTTGGCCTACAAGCATGAAGATCTGAATTTGACCCTTCGTGTAGAAAAGGCAGGGCAGCAAGTGCTTATAACCCCACTGCTAAGGAGGAGGAGGCAGACAGATCATTAGGTTTGTTGGACAGATAGTCTAGTCAAATTGACCAGCAACAAAAAAACCTGCTTCAAAAATGTTTGACAGTGCTTAAGAAAGACACCCAGTGTTGACCCCTGGCCTCTGTGCGTATGGGAACACACACACACACACACACACACACACAC
>LOJH01002331.1:5646-27383 GCA_001685095.1 Ellobius talpinus | reverse complement strand
CCCCTGGCCTCTGTGCGTATGGGAACACACACACACACACACACACACACACACGAACGTAAGGGTTAGGGTTGGGCCCCAAGACAGTGAGATAGTGAGATGGCCAGAAAAATGAGACTTGTAGATAGCCAGGCAGAAAGAAAGCAAGGTGGTAGCAGCCATGCCAAAGAATAATTCTCCCAGCTCTATTTGTCACTGTCCCTATTGCTCACAGTCTGCCCTTTTCCCCAGGCCCTTCTCACACCCTGCCTGACCATCATCAAGGCTCTCAGGGTCACATCTGCCCTTAATTCTGGATGTCCTTTCTCTTTAGTCTCTTCTTTCTCTTACCCTCTGTGTTGGCCACACCACATGGAGTGGTCTTTCCTGAATAAACTTCTCATGTTCTCCACTCTTTAATGGCTTCTCTGACCCCAGATTCTACATTCCCATGACTCCTAGATGACCTGAGAGAGGGTGTTAACGCTGCTGATAGCTCACATGTGGTATGCTCATGGCTGAGCACTTCTCAAGTCTTGTTTCATCCTTCATCCTTCTGACGACACTTGGCTCTCGGTGCTGCTATCATCTTCAGCTGAGTGGGAACCGTGCTGTGGCGGAGAGTTTTAGGAATTCGCTTAAGATGTACATCAGCTTGTAAAGTACTAGGGAATCTACGTTTCTGATTGAAACCAATACGTACAGCATGTACCCATTCCTACACTAAATTTATCACAATTTTGTGGTATTTCCAAGTCTTCCCTTTGGTCCCATCCTCCCTGCCCATCGTCCCAGATACCACATCCTGTGAGCTATTTGAGGACTGGACAAACAACCTTGATGCATAGCTTAGCACCTGGCAGGGAGTCAGCTCCTGCAGCATCACTGAGGAAAGCAAGTGCTGCCATTGGAAGAAGGCAACCAAGAGACCTGTATGTTTCTTAGCACAGTTTTGCAAAGCCTTCATGACCCCTGTCTGGTGTGAGGCTCCCTGAGGTGGCACAGAATGCAGGAGGAGGGCTGCTCTGGTGTGAGGATGCTCTGGGCAGTGGATAGTTCATACCCCTGACCAGGAGAATCTCTGCAGTTTTTCATGTGTCTGAAAGAAGAAGGTAGGACCAAGGTGGGGGGACCAAGAGCCCTACATGCTGATCAAAATCCTCAGGTAATGAATGATTCAAAGTGGCCCTCGTACCCAGACGACCACACCAATTAGCATAGCCTCAGAAATATTGTAGGTAAGCTGCCTCAGGCCTTGCTGGCTAGAGCAAAGTCAGGAAGCCATTTCAACACTGCATCTTTCCTGGTGTTCTGGGAATACTTAGTGTAGCTAGGAGAGGTGTTTTGCAGAAAAGAAGTACACCAGAAGTCTTCTTTTGGTGGAGGGAAAATACATGCTGAGCTATCCATGCATTCTGTGCAGGATACAGAGGGCCAAGTCTATGAGTCATGAAGATGACAACGGGGCTGATGGAGCTTCCGTCTCTGCTTCCTTTCACCTCTCCACACTCAAGACCTTCTCCCACCACTAGGATGCCACAATGTTTGACTCACATTTGCCTTCTGGGGAACTGAGGGTGTTCCTCCCTTTCAAGCTTGTCTTCACTTTCCTCTAGTAGCTGATTACCTTAAACTATGAAACACTGTGCGGATAGAGAACATCGAACATGGGCGTTAAACACGAAATAAATAAGAGCTCCTAAGTCAGTCTGCTTTTTGATGTTATACTTAGAAAACCTAAAATCCCTTGCTGACTGTGGAAAATGAATGATAAACACAGTCAATATTAATTGCACCTCCAAAAAGACAGGGAGAAAATCTTCCAAAATGAGGGTTAATATAGTCCTCTTGCCTGTACTATCCTGAGCATTTCTCCCCAAAATAAGTGTTTTTAAAACCAATGACAGAATCACTTAGGAAAGCATTTACTTGGTCCAGCTGCCGGAAAACCATGATAATGATCTCTGAACAGAAAGGTTTAGGAGAATCTGCTCTTACGTGCTCTTATGTGGCTGAGCTGGCTTCTATGTCAATACTGCAATCCTTTTTTGAAATGGGAGCCATTTAGATGAAGGGATGGAAGGGGCTATGATACCGGATCTCCTCTATGGAAGGTCCCTCCCTTTTACATTTCTCATGAATTATTAAACAAACTCAGTCATGCACGAGAGGAAAAGGAGAAGCTTTTCCTCTGAGTGTGCTGATTAGCCAGTCGCTCTGCAGAGGGAAGATTCCCCATGCTCCTCGTGTCTATATACGCCTGTAGACATGTAGCAGAATCCTCCCACAACTCCAGTGAATGATTTTTCAATTAACCTGCAGCTTCCTCTGTGTATCTCCTTCACAGTCCTTTGTGGGTAATGCAGAGCAAAGGTTTAAGAGGTTTTGGACAATTTATGTGGTCCGGAGAAGCTGTTTGTCAAGAAAAAACATCTGTAACAACTTTTATGCTCCAT
This sequence comes from Ellobius talpinus, assembly GCA_001685095.1. Taxonomy (NCBI): domain Eukaryota; kingdom Metazoa; phylum Chordata; class Mammalia; order Rodentia; family Cricetidae; genus Ellobius; species Ellobius talpinus. The sequence goes on along the minus strand of LOJH01002331.1, from coordinate 24,948 downwards.
TTGGGTCCCGGGTCTTTTGCTTATTTTTATAGCACTGTTTCCTGAGGAGTTAAAGCTAACTGAAAGGTGGTGGTTAAGTGGCATAGAAAACATTTCTGGAGAATTCTGGAGAGCTGGACAAGCCTAATGGCTGCGTTCACAGCAACGATGGGCATTGACATGTTTGGAGGGTATGTGTCATTCAAATACTTGGAAGTGTAGATATGATGTGATCTGGAATCATTACCTCTAGTGCAGTGGAATAGGGCAGGTGGTTAAAGAATGGGTTTGGTCTTTAGTCACTTCTGGGAGAGCTGCCAGCACGCTTCCCCAGAAAAGTTAGTGATCCTTATCACCTCTTCATTTTCTAACCTGTAAAGTCGGGAGTGATGCAAAGATTCAGAGAGATGGGGCATTGAAAGTGTGGTGTCAGAACTTGATAAAAGGTAAGCCCTTGATCAGCATTGCTTCTGTTTGCTACTGTCAGGAATCTAGACTGCGACAGCATACGCCTGGAGAAACAGTGCAAAGATATAGTTGGAAACAGGTCCTTGTTGGCATTGTTTGTAATAGGGAAAAACTTGAGTGGATTGAAAATATGATGGTGTATATAGACAATGGTTGATTAGTTTAGAAAAAGCCACTTGATCATTATTAGTTTACAGAACAGTGTTCACAATAATTTAAGCGTAGCACTAGAATGCAAAGGAGTACCCTACATACCTCTTCACGTTCACAAGTGTACCTGAGAGTACCCTTGGGTGACAGAAGTAAAATCTTTAATGCTTGTGAATTTTTCACACTCCACATGCTTTTCTTCATTGAAATCTGTTTTTTTTAACTTGAAAGAAAACAAAGAACCTTGTAGTAGGGGTGAGGCTTCCTAGGGAAGAGATCTTCTTAACTGTTTTTAAAAGTTGAAATGTCAGTGAGCCTTCGTTTGAGAATTTGGGATGTGACATGAACGTGCTTGAGGTGGGGTTACTCCACCAGAAAATGTAAGGGGTGGGAGAATGAAAGATCAGGAGCATTTGAAAATGAGACCATGCAGTTGTGTGTGTGTGTGTGTGTGTGTGTGTGTGCGTATGAAATATATATATGACTTGCTGACATTTGAGAAATGGAGACCTGTGCCACCAACTTGTGGTTGACTGGCATTTATGGGCAGTACAGCACCTTATTTGTTCCGCATGACCATTGCCACACATCCAAGCCCTCACCCATGCACCTTCTGAATTAAATTGTACAAGCTGTAAAACTTTCTAAAACGGGTCTTTGAGAAAAAATAGTTGTCATTTTCAAAATGTGACTTTTCTGGATGGAAATTTAAAAATAAAAACCTTGTGACATTTTAAACACTATTACTGACTTTTGTGGAAAAAAACTAATACAGGAAAAGGGATATTGTCCCTATTTGGAGAGAAACAAGAGAGTAACCGAAGACAGTTTCATATCAACCCCTTATTGAAATAGTTGGATCTAAATCCCAATGGATTTTGTAAAAATTGAAATAATGTTTGGAGGGAGCACATGACTGCCATAAATATCTATTTATATTCATACTTGAGGAGTAGACCAGGTCCCTTAATTTTCTTCATAAATGGAAAATTATTTTTATGAACAGGGATTTATCATTTTTATGATGATACAACTTGACCCTGAGCATTGTAAGCTTTTGAAAGCTTTCAGCTGAATATAGATTTTAGAGTTGGGATGCTTCTGGAAGCCTGCATTTGAACGTTGGTGGATAGGTATTTTTCTCTCCAAGTGTTAAAGCACATTTATGAATATTTTCTCCTTTTTTACTCCAAGCATGTGTGTGTGTGTTTGAAAATTGCAGTTGTTCTAAACCTATATGATTCTCAAAACTATCCACAAAACTTCCTATTTATCTGTTAAGTGTTGAATTCCAGGAACAATGAAACTTAGTCTAGAATCCAGTTTGTCTTTATTACATTTGAAAGCTGAGCATCATAAAATATGCTGAATCCCCTATGGATTATTTATTCATAAATAATGACAGCACTACTACTATCACTAAAAATTTCTAGAAACGATTTTGTGAGGATGGTGCACGATTGCAAATGCAGATGAATTATGTCTATGTCCCTGAAATGCCAATTTTTGCCATTGCTTCTCTCTCTTTGATGAAAATCCCTCCTGCCCCCCAGCTCTATGAAAGTGTGTTCTTTCTGCTTGTCTGTCTCACCTTCCCTTTGTTCTGTCTGCTGTTCACTGTGGTTATGTACAGAAATCACCTTCTCTTCTAGAATTTTCTTTCCTCAGACAAGATTTCAACTTTCCGATAAGACTTATCATCTTTATTCTTTTCTCCAGATGCTTGTTAGCTACTAAGAATTGCTGTTTTAAGCTTTGTGTGTGTGTGTGTGTGTGTGTGTGCAGGTATGTGCATAAATATATATGTGTGTGTGTGTGTGTGCATGTGCACAAGTGTGTACACAGGCATGCATGCATGTGGTATATGCACATGCACATGTTTGAGTGTTCATGCTTGGAGTTCAGAAGTTGGTATCAGGTGTCTTGCTCTGCCACTCTCTATTTTTTTTTTGAGACAGGATTTCTCACTGGAAGTACACCAGTTCTGCTGAGCTTCCTTGCCAGCAGGCCCGTGTGATCCTCCTGCCTCTACATCCCACCTAACCAGTGCTGAAATCACAGGTGTGTGCCAGGGTAACCTTTTTGCTTGGGTCCTGGGGATCTGATTTTCAGGTCCTCATGCTTGTACAGCAAGCACTTTGCTTAATAAGACCTCTCCCCAGTCTGTAGGCCTAGTTCATGCATAGTATCAAGAGATAAATACACCTTGTTTTGTGTTTCATGATCAAGGTCACAACTAGTCACTTGGCCACCTATTTTCTTTTCTTCCAGTGATATTTAATTTAGTTTAAGGTTTTACAATTTTACATGAATATTTTGGTATTTTTCCTAAGTCAGGAGATTTAACCATTCTGGGAGCATTTCTTATGAAATGTTGAACTGCAATGGTTAAAGGGACCCACATTCTCCAATAAACTCCAGACCCAGTGTCCCTGGGGATCTGAATTCAGCACTGCAATAGCCCTGACATTGGTAGGCATTTATTTTGCTGACCCACTTCCCATCCTTCCTGTTGCTGCAGTTCTTCTCCCTGAAACCTTTGTCCTTCTACCTAAAAAGGTGAGAACCATGGGAATTCTGTCTGAACCGGAGACAAGAATGCTGATACCAACACGATATTATCATTCAAGGTCAATGATATCTGAGTCAACCAGCCAGTTAGATCTATAGGTGTAATTCATCATCTGGTATTTTTCCAGGGTGTTATTCATTCTTTCAAACTTTGGAGGATGTCATGAAAGCAGGCTTAAATATATCTTGTCATACTTTGAACAAAAACAACAGTTGGAAAGACTTAGACACTTTTATGGGTACCTGTCTAGCTTCCAACGATGCAGGTATGCTTGCCATTGTCAGATTTGGATAGATCCTGCCATGGGACAGCATCTGTGTTTCTCTTCCCTTCCTTGTACATGCTGCTTATGCTCATGGAGATCTTGTTCTTGCTTTGGTATTGTTGATGTGTCATGTTATATGAAGATACTGGAAACTGAACCCATTGAATAATGTGTGCTAGCAAGTAAGTGCTTTGCCAATAAACCACATCCTCAGTGAACAGTGGGGATATTTAATACATGTGCTAATAATTTTATGTATGTTCTGTTTTACACATTTTGTGAGAGAGATGGGACAAAGCAATAACATCTTGCCTTTAGTTGTGCACAAACTCAAGTAGAAACAGGTTAGATTTGGCCGTTCTGCCTGTGTATCTGATTGCGTGATCAGCAGAGCAAGAAGCTCTCTTTCTGTTTCTTCCCTGTCCTGACCACACTGTACTGTGGGCCAAGCATGTTCCGTATGGGGGTGTTTTCAGTAATGATACTGGCATGGATTTGCTTTCGAACAGAGCTGCATGGAAATGATGGCTTCACGGTTTAAGAATGTATAACACCAATGCTGAAGTCATTGGTGGGCATCGAAAATTTGAGTTCATCTTTCCTTACTTATTGCAGATGTTGAATTCTATGGCACTGCTCTGACAGCAATAAACCAAGGAACATGCAGTAACATAGTGGTGATGTTTCATCAGCCTCCAAAGAGCTCATGCCTTTGTGCTCTTGGGGTCCCAGGAGAGAGATCTTCCCTGTTACAGCCGTTGTTTGCAGTTGAAGCAAGCAAGCCTCCTTCAATGTGATAGATGAGCTCTGCTCAAAGTTTTTACATTTTACAGAGTGAACATTTGCTTTGTTTAATTTTGCTTTGTGTTTTAGCTTTGGACAAGGTTTCCTCTGTGGAACTCTAAATTAATTATAATGCATTGTCTGCTAGACACAACTCTACTCATCCATTGAGAAAGACAAGTACTTAGAAGGGTCTTCTACCAGAACCCACAGAGTTCCTGTAAGCAGGAGCATGACGCACTTGCTCACATGTGTCCCACAGAACTGAGGAGAGCTGTGTTGTATCTGAAGAGCTGAAAATCTAGGCTGTTGCGAGGCTAGCTGGACTTGGAGGTGAAAAGTAGATCTCGAAGGTTCATTCCCTAGTTCTACTTTCCTTGACACTCCACGGTTATTGGTTGGGGGTAAAAAAAGGACCCATTATGCCCATTATTAATGGAAAGTAAATAATGACCCCCTTTATATATAAACAACTGATTTAGCTAAAGTTCAAATAAGATGTACCAAACTGAGGAACAGATTCACGTAACAGAGAGGTTGAGGATAGTGCGGATAGTTTTATATCAACCTGACACAAGCTGAAGTCATGTGAGAGGAGGGAACCCAAGTCAAGAAAATGCCTCTTTAAGACCAGGCTCTGGGCAAGCCTGTAGGGCATTTTCTTAATTAGTGATTGATGGGGAGGGCTCAGTCTGTTGTGGGTGGTACCATCCCTGGGCTGGTGGTTCTGAGTTCTGTAAGAAAGCAGGCTGAGCAAGCCTTAAGGGAGCAAGGCAAGGAGTAGCCTCTTTTCATGGCCTCTGCACCAGCTCCTACTTCTAAGTTCCTGACATATTTAAGTTCCTGTTCTGACATCCTTTGATGATGACCAGTGATGAGGACATGCAAGGCAAATAAACCCTTTCCTCGTCAACATGCTGTTTGCTCATGGTGTTTTCTCACCACAGTAGAAATTCTAGCTAAGAGAAGGACAGAGAGCAGACCATTTGCCCATCTCTGTACTGTTTCTGTGTTTATCATATCTGGCTCTAGATCTAATCTGTGTTTCTATAGGTTACAGTGTGGAAGTATATATGTACATATTTATAGGATATATCCTGTTATATATTATCCATTTCTTTTGTTCAAAATGTAAAACATTGGGGCTTATTGGTCATCTTATAGGTTTCGGTTCACTAACTCTGAACACAGAATGGGTTCCTGTCTCCCTTACCCTACTTCTTTTTGCTCTAATATCTTTCTGTTTGAGAAATTACAAAGTGCTTGAATTGCCAGAGAGAATCTCACTATGGTGTCTGAGCTCCCCACCCTGGGCTATGGGATCTTATTTAGGCTCCTCCCCTAGAGTGTGGTTAGGACCACTGAGTGTGCCAAGATGACACTTCACATCTGTGAAGAAACTGTGACATCAGGTGAGATGATTTTTCAGATGTCATTTTAAGAATCAGTTGATAGGATTTAATCAAGTCAACTCTAGGCACAGGTGGCTCTGACTTTTCTGGGTGAAAATCTCAAGTAGGACCAGGACCTTTTTGAAGAGAAAGTGATTGTCCTCCATTGAGAAGTTATTAAAGTGACTGGTGACATCTAGGACCTCAGTCTTCACAACATTAAAGCCCTGGATACTGAGATGAACTACGGCTGTGGGAGAAGACTCCAAACTCAAGCAGAGAGCACATCCCTTGTTGACAGCCTTGTCCATCCCAAGCAGAGCTATGATATACCTATTCTCTGACCTTCAACAGCCATGCTACAATAAATAGGTGTTGCTTTAAGCCATGCAATTTTTAATGGTTGATAACTCAAAAATATAAAGTGATCATAAACATCTAAAAGTCTGTGTGTTCAGACAGCAGATCTATGGCACCCATGTCTGCCACAACCTGCTTCTTTGTCGTCTTCTTTCATCTACCTCCCCAAGGGAAACCAAAGCAGGGATCCCAGCAAGGTCCACGTCACAGAGAGTCCCTTGCTTGCCCTGGCTCTAGCTGCTGTCTTTGCTCTATATCCACAAATTTAGCTTTATTGGTGCTTGTTTTGTTCTATTATGACCACCTGGAGAGGTTCTTCTCCTGGGACAAAAATACTTAGCTTGCTCTTGCTTTGGAAATATCAGACACTGGATTCTAGAAATGGGGTCTTGGAAATGAACTTAAAGTCATGTCATCCTACAGCAGCAGGTGAAGAAGAAGGCATGTGGGAGTCACAATACACTTCTTTTTATGTCCCTACTCTCTTTTTTAATGTTCTTTCCTGTTCAGGCTTCTGGGCTTTTTCTTCCTCTTTCCCTTTGTGTGGTGGCATTTGACTTGAATTTTGATGAGGGAAACTTGGTCCCTCCCCAAGAACTTATTTGGGGGTAATTAATTCTTGGCATCATAGCAGTGCCTCAACAACTGTGACTTCCTTTGCTATGAATTGACTGACTAAATGTCCAGGCATGGGACATGTGCAATTATTGCATTTCATTTTTGCCAAAAATTTAATCGCTTATTGAACTTGCCCTGTTGGGAATGAGAACGGTGATTGACTGTGTAGGAGAGGAAGGACGGAATTCATATGAGGACTGCACAGGAATCTCTGAGAACTCGTTTCCAGTTCCCTCCTACACAAACAGGAGCAGTCCAGAGAACGGAGCCCATACCTGAGGGTGGGGATGGTCTCATCAGACAACAGGCAGACAGCAGTGATGCTTGATGAACTCTTGATAGACTGTGCAGGAATGAGTACAAAGAGATGTAGGCGAACAGGACAGGGAAAGCAAATGCATGTGGCACCTGAGAGCTAGTGCTTGAGAGACAGAGCAAGCATAAGGGGAATCTGGCCAGATGTAAGAGAACACACAGTGTTGAGGAACTCACTAATTATTCTAGACAAGTTGAATTTGGATGTGGAATTGTGTGTAGTTTCAGGAAAACCTTTGTACTGTCCAGTGCCTGACAAAATAAAAACTAATTAATGCCTTATTAATCTAGCATTTTGCTATAGGGGGGCACTGCCAGGATGGAGCCATCTGTATCTAATTCTACTGTGGATCTACAAAATCATATAGTTATTTTCCTGTAGTCAGTGCTCAGCTCAGTGAGGGGGCTACAGGAGTGACTTTCACCAATGAACAACCTGCCACAAGAGTTCTCTCTCTGTCTCTCTCTGTCTCTGTCTCTCTTTGACTCTCTGTCTCTGTCTCTCTCTCTGTCTCTCTGTGTGTGTGTGTGCACTAATGCACATCCATGTAGATGTCCATGTATGAGGAGAGCAAAATGGTCATCCAGTGTCTTCCTCAATCTCTCTCTGCCTTTAGCGTCACTCACCAAACCTGGATTTCACCACTTTAGCTAGAGGGGCTGGTGAGCAAGCTCTAGGGATTCTTCTCCTGTCTCCGCTTCTCCAGTTGTGGGATTATAGGCGCATCATCACATCTGGCTTTTTATGAAGATGTTGGAGAATAGAACCTAGGTTCTTGAGCCCTTTAGTAACCGAGCCACCTCTCCCAGTCTCAGAAGCTTTTTCTAATAAGATCATGTGCATGGTTGTATTAATAAACAAAGAAGCAAAAATAAGTAAGAGAAGGAACTGAAAACTGTTTACATGTTCATGACTGCCTAACTGGGACATGTTTCCCATTCACTAAAGCAAAACTCTATAGGAATGATGCAGGAATAGTGATCAGATTCAATGTAATTTTAAGCATGTGAGGTTTCTTTTTAAAATTAAAAATAGTATCCCTTTTACTAGCCATCAGTGTTCCTTCACATCTGGCTTTCTTGATGAAGAAGGGATTCATGAGGCTTTGTAAGGGTCTGATCTTTGATATTTTACCAGGTATAGGGACGCTGAAAACTTTGCAGGCTGAGGAGTGAGTCAGGTCTGAATGTAAGACAAGTGACTGCGATCCAGTAAGTCCTTAGGTCCAGCTGCACAGCAGAAGACTAACTCAGCACATGGCAGGTCGTCAAAGGGCTGGCACAGACAGGACCCAAAGCAGATGGACAGGCAATGCCAGGCTATAGACCATAGACTATGTCAGAGGAAGAGATTCAACTATCAGCTGCCTGTGGAGGGGAGGCTCTAAGGGGAGCAGTAGAAATTGTCTAATGAACACATCAGGGGCATCGAAAATTCAGGTCAACCACTGAGATGGTCCTTGAGCCATACTGTACCTTCGCTATTCTTACCTGACAACACCAACACAGTCTGAAAAGGTCTGGGGCTCACAACATGGATTTTTCTCCTCAAAGGCTTACTCACCTCTTTCATGCATACATTTTCAGACTTCCTCTCCTCTGAAAAATCTTTACAGAAAGTTCTTGGTTTCCAAGTCTCACCAAGCACATGGTGGTGAAGTTGCTCCATCACTAATTTTTAGTGAATATTCTAAGTACTTCTATGAAAAGTTGAACATATGAAAGGTATAATATTTTTTAAAAGTAGATTTCTATTTTAGGTAGCAAGAGGCTATGTGCACAAAAGGACTTTTCCTGGGTTATACATTAGATACCTCATTAACTTAAAAACAGAATTCAAATGTAAATTACAACCCTTGTTACTGCTCATAACTGCAGTTCAGATATGCTGGCGGTTTTCCCATACCTCCATAAACCAGTAACGGCCAGAAGAAATTACATATTGCACCTAACACCTAATTGTCCTTAAAGAGGTAATACTTGTTCAAAAACATTACAAGGTGGCTGCAGATTTCACACAACGCTACGGCTTCAAGTTCATGATGATGCTGATACTAATTTGGCCATTTCCCTATAGGTTCTTGGAAGGTTGAATTCAGGTCTTGACTAAGAAAGAGCTGAGGTTTTGCATTCAGTTGTAATGACTGTGGTCTAGGGAAAGTTGATGCGTGGGAACATCTAGGATGTTGTAAACACAAGAGAGTGGCCTCTGAACAGCCTTCACGGAGTCCCAGGTGACTGTCAGCTGAACTCATAGACTAGAAAGCCAAGGAACCTTAGCATTTGTCCTTTAGGCTTGAAGTGGTTTGTTTCCTCTCCAAGAGTAGGTGTGAAATGAGCCTCTAATGTGTGTGTGTGTGTATGTCTGTTCGTCAAGAGCTTGACTTTCTAGCACTTAAAATGGAAAGAGAATGCAATGTTCTGATGCCTCATAATATTTACTTTACATGGGCACGTTTGCCCAAGAGCTCCAGAGCAATAGGTGGAAAATTCTGACATTTCTAAAACTGATGACCTGTCTTTGAAGTGCATTCTTTTGCAGATGACTTAGTTTGAAGTCAAGGAGCCAAAAAGTGATGCAGCATATAGCTTTGCAGAGTCCCATCAGATGATGGTAGTCAGTTGCTTCTATTGATTTCTGACATGGCCAAGGTCCCATTTCTGTTACGAGTTCTTCCTGAATCTTGGCACAGTCCCCAGAGAAGCCCCCTGCCCCTCATTATCAGAGTTGAACAGATGGTCCTGAGCAGTTCTCAGGACTTCTGCGTGATGCCAAATGAAAATTACCAGCTGTGGGGACACTATTTGTTATTCCAAGACCAAGAGCTCAGTGCTGCTGTTTGGAGACACTGTCCCGGCCTGGAACACTTCAGTGGTCACAATCTCCAACATTCCTGTGCTTCTTAGGCAAGAATTGTAGTCACTCCATGTGCCTGGAAGAGACTGTGTCCCCTAAAGTTCTAATTTCCTATCTATCTCTGTGATTTTTAAAATGAGTTTACGAGTTTAAAATGTACAGCTCAATAAAAATAAATAGAAAATTTTAAAAAATGTTCATATTTTCAAAAATTATTATCCTCCTATCAGAAAACATTAATATAAATGTAATGTCATGAATATATAAATAAATTAATAGTTGATTCCTTTTTGATTTGTTACAAATTTCTGATGTTTCTTGCCTAGTCTTCACTTTCACAACCTCTGGTGTAGAAGATCTATAAGAGAGACGAAAGATAGTTTTATTTGGAGATACAGCAGATATTTGATAACTATTTGTAAATGAGAAGATCACCTTGAGTCAGTAAACAAATAATGCTTGTAATGCCAAAGTCTGATTTGCAGGTGTTTCTGATTTTCCCTCTCCTTTAAGTACTTCATCGTGCATAGGACCACTGTGAGACTTAGCATTTACTTAGTGCTCTGTTGTGTTCTAATACTGAGATAAATGCTTAGCTGGGCAGTCATTTCATGTATACTTTTTGAGGCCCTATGATGATGACATTCTTAGTTTTGGAGGAACGAAAGGCTGGAAGGCTAGGGGCTTGCTTTAGAGCACAGCATTGTCATGACGAGTGCCACAACATTCCCTTGAGGTCTAGTATTTCCAGAGTCACACCTTGAAACACTATAGGCCCCCAGTGTCTCTCTTAAGTTCATTGACTTAGCCAACCATTCCAGAACCAAGGGATTCACTATATGCAAAGCCCCCAGCAGAGTGCCTGACAACATAGTCAAGCTTTGTCTATACCCTACCTACAATTTGTGTAGGCAGTGTTGGGTGCAATGAATGGCAGGGTGGGGGTCAGGATGAAGGTGTTTCTGTTGATACGGGCAAGTAAAACTGACAAATGTCAGCCAGTATCGTTGTGGGTATCCCCAACAGAAGGGGCAAAGGGCAATGTTTGCCGGAAGATGCTACTGATCCCAAACTGCAGTGGTGGAATCTGGCTGTTATCCTGTCAGCTTCCCTCATCTTTCTAAACCCAGAGTTGTCCTTGAAAATCTTGAATTAGCCTGGTTCATTCGCTTTGCTTCTCAATGCGGGCATTTGCGGAGCACTTTGGTCTTTCCAGCAAGGAGCCTGAGAAAGGAGCTAATGGGACCATCAGCCCTGCAAGGCTCATTCCACTGCTGTCATCCTCAAGGGCTAATTCTTTAGAAGGGCTGCTTAGTTTCCATTGGGGGCTGTTTATTTGAATATCACTGACACCACTCTACAATCTTCACGCCATAAAGGAAGGCACCCTGTTCTCGGGATGGAGCTTCTGACTGTATCACATTTCCTTCTGAGAGGTCCCAAGCTTTACAATCAAATCCTCAACTCATTAGACAAAAGAGTGAATTGTTTTCTTCAGGATGTTTGCCTTTTCTTCTCCCTCCCCAACCACCCCACATATGTATATACACTGTGGGACAAGTTGTAACAAATATTTCACATGGGAGTTTGTGCCACAATGATAATTAAAGGCAGAAAGTTATGTGAAGGTCTTCTTGTATTAAGTAAACTAGCCCTTGCTGAGAATGGAAAGATAAATGATGGAATATTGGGATGAAAGATGCTGTAAAAATGATCAAAGATTCAAGACGTATAAACTGTGGGAAGAGAATCCACATATTTTTATCTTTGCCAAGGAAGGTTGCTATTTTGTTTTAAAGGACAGTAACAGAATAAAAAACATCCTCGGCCCATAATTGCATGTCTATGTGACCCCCATTCCTATAGATGTTGCAAGGAAGAAAAGCGAAACAAACAACAACAAAAAATTAACAGGGAGCCATGCCTTGCCCACAGTTTGTTTGCTGCCCTTCTCATGATTACATTCTGTCAATCAAAGAGTGTTTTCATACAAAAGGAGTTGAGGCTTCGATTCTCCTCAGGGGCAACCAAGCTTGAATGCCATCAGATATAGGAGGCCTTCTATGGCTAACTAGTGCTATCAAGAGGGTGAAGTATAGTTATCGGCATTTAGCTTTGTAAACTGTGCTTACGTAGGGATTTTAATAAACCATGGATTGACGTTTTATGTTTTCTTTTCCTAAGCATATATAACATTTTTTATGCCAAGACGTTATGAGTTGTTTGTGTGGCTTCATCAAATTGCAATTAACAGGGTACGTGTATGAGGACTGGAAATAGATATATTGCAATTAGCCAAAGAGCATGGGTTTATAAGTCAATATATGCCAAGAGGGGTGAAAACAGCTTCTATGGATCTTTTGTGCTGTCTTTAAATAAAGAGTTCTCTTTTTTCAGGCTTCAAATGAACTTTTATCTTCCTCAAGTTTGCTGCGAGGTCTTCAGTGCATCTAATGAGGACCGAACCCAAGGTACAAAAGGTGGACCCAGCACTGGAGAGTTCAGAGTAGAGAGAGAGTCAGGTTCTGTCCTTCACTTCCCAGCTAGGGGAGGTCTGGCAGACTGCGTGGGCTGGGTTTCCTGCCTCTATTTCTGCATTCCCAAGGTCCTTCTTTGCCTGCCTTTGTTCATGGTGCTCTTCCATCTGATGCAGGAACCGTTACTAAATATTCTGACCTCATTCTCTGGGTATTGCTCCCAGGATGTCACTGTGATGCTTTTGGAGAGTGTAGGAGGTGACAGGCTGAGCGGCTGAGCCAGAGCAGAACACAGCACCAAGTCTGTCTCCCACCATTGGACCAATTCTCTCCTGGACTGCTGCAGTCCTCTCTTTGCTCACACCACTTCTACAGTTGCGCATGCTCTCTCACATGCTGCATGAGGTCTGAGTGGCCTACTTCTCCCACCCTCCCCTTGATCTTGTCTTTGCAGTGTCTCCAGCTTGTTCCTGAGAGCCATGCCACCGTCAGACTTTCTGCTTCTGTCAACCCACATCTGTATCCCCCAAAGCTCTACTACATTCTGTGGAAGGCTATTCCCTCTGCTTGCTGCTCTTCTTTCAATACTGGAAGTCACTTCTTCTCTCTTAGGCCCTTCACTTCCTCAGTGGTCTCCTCCAGCAGGATTGGATCAGAGTCCTGTTCTGTACTTCTGCTTCCCCACGCTCTTCTCCTTTGGAGCACTGTGCTGTAGCTCTGGCTACCATTTATTTTTATTTAATCAAAGTATATCTCTCCTACTAGATGATAAGTAAGCTTCAGGAAGGCAGAAGTCACTTCTGTTTGAGTTCATTCTGTTATCTCTACTACTTGGCACTCTGCCTAGGACAGAGGGGCCTTTGGAAAACTTTGGTTAAATTAAGGAAAGGATGAAGATAATGATAATAAAAATATATATTCTCTATATAGACATACACACACATACGTATCCTGTTCTCTTTCTGGTAGCCTATGGATGTCATGATGGCATGGGTATCTGTTCCTGCTTGGAGTACTGTATTTTATTGACTATAAGATTCTATAATTATACGATACATGATCCTATATCACTAAGAAAAATAACACTGCTAAGCAAATTATGACTGAACATTGACGATAAGATGACTTTCTGTTTTATACTTCAGAATGTGAGATGACAAAGTATGGGAATATATATATCTAGGCAAACTGAGTTGAATTGACAGTATTCTAAAGAATAAGTTGTAATTGTGGATCATTGGCACAATCAATTCCTATAATACTAACTCTATGGCATGTCCTTGGATATATGGAAAGATATATCCTGGGACTTGATATATCTTTCCATATATATATATATATATATATGGAAAGCAGCTTGCTGAGATGCAGCCAGGTGTTTGCCACTGTGTGATTAGTCTCTAATGTGGAAACAAAATGACCCTGCGAATTTCAACAGTGCACACTAATTTAGGGACTAGTGGGTTACAAGCTACAGAGTACAGGACTGTGACCTGCCTACATCATCATGTGTGGCTTCAAAGTTGTTTCTGTGGCCTGCTTATTTGGAAGACAAATTGATTCAAAATGGCTTGAGTGGATGTCAAGGGTCAAACCCATAAACCCTGAATCCAGCAACCCCCACTCCCTCAAGTCCCAGGATGTCCTCCACACATGGGTACTGATGTCATTTCTCTATGCTCTAATCTGGTAGAACTCCCAATAGAAAGACCACTGGGCCAAAAATCAGGGACCTTGTACCTTGTGTTGGGTTATAGCTAGATAAGTGTCCGTAAGGTTCTGTTTCTATGACTCTCAGTGGGATAACATGCCTCCATGAAGCTTCTAACTCCTACTCCTGATCTGAGATCTTCTCCAGCCCACTTGGTGATGGGAATCATAAGATCTGGGTTGGGGGAAGGCATGCTCTCTCTTCCCTCTGTTCTTCTTCTGCCTCTGATCTAGTTTTCCCTTTAACCAATCAACTCATTCTTGGGCCAGTCACTACTCGGCATCTTCTGCTGCCTCTCTCTTTTCCATCTGCCTTGACTCTTACCTACTGCTTGTTCTTTACATAGGTCTAACCCTCTGTCTCTCCCATATCACGGGCTGAGCATGTCAGGTCTGTGAGTCTAGTGATGTCTGTATCAGGATCTGTGATATCGTAACACTCAGTCCCACCCTCTCTGTCGCTGTGAGCTTGGGGCCATGAGAGTGTCACCATGCCAGATCCAACAGGATCTGCAGGGATGTCTCAGCTAATTAGCTTATTGAACAGATGAGCTGGCTTTCACCAGAGGTGACCCAGCTGGTGGTGACACATTAGGACTTGACTCTCCAGGCTTCTGCCCTTGGCTGGCTCTAGTTCAGGAAGCTGAATTCCTTCTTAGCAAGTCTAGGACAGTCCATGCTTCTCGACCTTATCTTAAGTCTGCACTTTTGGAAACTCACTTTGAGAAAGAACATATATTATATCTTTTACCAAGAATCTTTTTAAAAATCTCACATTAAAATGAAATTGGTTTACATGTTTGGTACTCATAATTTTTACTAGCTTCAAGAGTCTTTCTGGCTGTTAAATCCAAATCCTCTTTCTTAGGAATAATATGTGAATTCAAGCCTTTTCTTCAGGGTTCTGTTTTAAGGATTCTCATTTGTTTGAAGATGTCATTTCTGTGAAGACTGTGACAAAGTGTTTGAAAGATAAAGGAGAGACAAACAGGCACAAAGAACACTTTTATTGAGTGCCTACAATGAGTCCCACAAACATAAACTCATTTTACCCCTCCCCCAAATTTGCAGACTGGTCACAACATGACTTTCTATTTAGAACCAGAAACCTTTGAACTATTCAAGCAGTAAAAGGTGGAACCAAGATTCAAAGTAAAAGCTAGTTCTTAATGTCTAGTTCTGTGTCAACTTGGCACAAGCTCGAGTCCTCTGAAATGCAGGAACTCAATTGAGAAAATGTCTCCGTAAGATCCAGCTGTAGAGGGCATTTTATTAACTAGTAATTGACATGGGAGGGCCCAGTCCTTTTGGCTAGAGCTATCCCTGGGCTTGTGGTCCCAGGTTCTACAATATAGCAGGCTGAGGAAGTCTTGATGAGCAAACCAGTGAGCAGCACCTCTCCATGGCCTCTGCATCAGCTTCTGCCTCTAGGTTCCTGCCCTATTTGAAGTCCTGTGCTGACTTCCTTTGATAATGAACAGCGATATGGAGGTATATGACAAATAAACCCTTCTCTCCCCACATTGCTATGGCCATGGTGTTTCACCACACAGTAACTGTAACTAGAACAGACCAGGCGTTCTTCTAGTCGTCTGCCTATTCAAATTCAAGTCATTTAGTTTTTCATGATGTGTGGTTAGTGTTACCACGCAACTGCTTATCTTTTAGTGGAGACCAGCAACACAGTCAGCAATTTCTGAGAGGGAGCTATAACCTGCCCCCCTCATGTTTGTCTTATCTGAACATCCCTGCCAAGTCATCCTCCAAGCCACCTTTAAGGTGATGACTGTCTCTGTGCTAACAGGCAGTGGAGGGCGGTTAGTGAATAGAGATGGCTAGAAGGAAGTAAACAGGTTTTAATTTGCCTTTATTTCAGGAAGCGTCTAGTTGTGTGAGATATAGATTTGGAATTTGGAAACCTTAAGTCTAGAAATATTGTCAGTCTTCTCGATTCAGCAACTGATCTCTCTCCTTCAGATCATTTATGCTGCTGCTTCTGAAAGTCAGAGCATCCTTAGGGTTCCTCAAAGTATTGCTTACTCTATATTCAGTTTGCAAAGCATAGTAAACAAAACTCTGAAATGGTTACAGCTTTAAACTCACCTGTGTTCAGGCTTTCTCAGCATGCGATGTCAACACAGATGGATGGATTCTGGCACCCGCTCGTTTTGCTTTCTCATGTTGTTGTTGTTTTGTTTTGTTTTTGATTTTTCAAGACAGGGTTTTTTTTTTTCGTGTATCCTTGGCTGTCCTGGAACTCACTCTGTAGACTGGGCTAGCCTCAAACTCAGTTTTATTTTTATTGCTTTCAAAGATCCTAAACTCATTTTTTTTCAGAACATGGGCAGACTGTATGCCTTTGACTAGCCCCAAAGTTTGAGACATCTTTTGAAATATCTGCTTTATGATATTTGCAGATTGTGTTGCTGTTTATGTAATGACAAACCATTGCTTCCATTTAATTTTGCCTGAACATATTTCTTTCAGAAGGAATTGCATGTGCATTATCTCAGTTCTTCAATCCATTCTTCACACTGTGGCTAAAGTGATTTGGGGGAAGAAAAAAATCAATTTGATCTTATCCTGTCCCTGCTTAACACCCTCCATTTGCTTCCTGTTGCTACTAAAAAATTCCAAATTTCTTTCCATGGTAGCTCGTGGCTGCCTACCTCTCTCTTCCATCCTTCCCTTTTCCAGGTAGCATCTTAGTCTTCTTCATGATCTCAGCGCTCATGCCTGCTCCCTGGCTTCTGCTCTTTCCCACCATTAGCATGTCTTTTGTGCAGATGTCTGCAGGGCTTGCCCCTTGACACTGGTGGTTCGTGTCTCCTAGTGATGCAGATGGTCTGCACAGCAATCAAAGATGTGTGAATTGACTTCAGAGATCAGCACTGGACACTTTTCCAAGAAAATCTCCTTTGTATATTTCCATTCTGAAAGTATGTTTTTATTTTTGCTCTAGCAGCCTTGGTGCATGTAGACTATTAAAAATCTTCTTAGCTGAGCCCTAGGAGGCTGAAGGAATGAATCTCTGATTTCCTTCAGGTCTTGTAGGGCAGGAAGAGAGGAGTCTGACTGTGTAAAGGGGAGAGTTTTGAATTCCATATATGTGACTGCGTGCTTTCCACTAGCTCGCTTGCTAACCACTTGTATATCTGGGCAATCTTTTTATTTTCATGATCTTATAGTTTTCTCTTCTGAAAACTGGGAAGATTTGAATTTCAACTTGTTTTGTAGACTCACGGCCAGAACTTTCAAACACGATTGTGATCTTATGTAATTATAACATTAGGTTTTCCTGTGTTGATTTAGAGAATAATACAAGAGTAAATTAAGCGCAGCTTTCCATTTCAATTATTTGTTTTTCAGTTTTTCTCAAAACAGGGCCTCACTGTGTGGCACAGGCAAGCACAGCTAAGGGACTTAGCATCGTCCTGACTCAGCCTGCAGAGTGCTGGGATGCTAGGTGTGTGTCCAATGTCTGCGCTGTTGGAAAGGATCCAGGCTCTGTGAGGCCGACCCGGTGTCATATCCTGTCTCCCATCAGTCTCACATTCCTCTCTCCTGCCACAGGCTTGTGTTTAGCACATGTGACAGGAACAAGTCACGGGGAGAAGAAAATGCAGCGTGTATATGTATGGCTTTCTGACTAACTACGTTCAAAGTGCTGGACAGTGACTGACACTGAAGGATGCTGTGAGGTGCCTTTTCTGGTCTTTTATCTTGTGACTCCTGTGGAGAATGTGACAATTTTGTTTATGCTGTAGAAAACAAAGCTAGAAAGATAACATCATGGCTACAATTACTGCTGGGGTGGCACCAGGATCTCATGGTTGTTTTCCCCCCTTGTCTCCTCCTCCATTTATTTACCAACTCAATTGCAAATGGTAAGATAGTGATTTCTTTTCTCTGGGAGTGATGCCTCGTTTCCAATGTACCGTCTATAGAGGAGGAGTGGGCCAGGTTTGCAGGCCTTCACCAGAATGTTTGTCTTCAACTTCTACTTTTCCGTGCTATCCCCCAGTTTATGAATTACAGTAAATGAATAATAAACCACATTGAATGACCGCTTTCCCAACAGTCATGCCAAGTGACTGGCTGCGTATCTCCTTGCTCCATTCCTTGGTAAGCTTTGTGCTCAGTGTGCGACTTGGCTGTTCATGCCTCTTTCTTCTTGAACGGGTAGAGACATCAACTCTCTCTGGTTCTCTAGCATCCTCTTTGGCTCCACGCTCTAATTAAAGGGTAGTATCAGCTGTGTGTTTATGATTCTTTAACAGCTTACCTCACATTGCTGTGTGGAATTAGCTTTCTCTGAAGACAGGCTGAAGTTCCTGAAGGAGATCCGTCATTATCCGTGATGAATGTTTAATGTTTCTCCAGCCAGTGCTGCCTTCCACCCTTCTGTACTACAAAACATAAGGCGAGGAGGACTCCCTAACAGCAGCTTTGTCATGGGCTTGGTTTCGTTTACAGTGAAACAATTTAGTCTGGCTTTGGAAGCGTAGCTGGACTTACACTGTTCCCCAGTCTCTTCTGCTGTGTTCGTTCCTCGATCCTCACTGGGTCTTTATACAATGGACAGAGTTCCTTTGGGAGATGTGCAGTACAATGTTTTCACTTTAAAAAAAAAAACAATGTCAGAAAGGAAAAAAAATATCAGTCACTCTTACCTCTCTGTTGCTTCCAAGGGCAATTTATACTATTTGTCATGATGTCTAGTGAGTGGTACAAAGTTTAACAAAAGATTCAGCATACTGAAATAGTTCGGTGTGGAGAAGTAAAGGTACATCCTGGGAGACAGATCGCTTGCCCCCAGTGCGGCACATTCATCGGGTACTGTAACAAAGGGAATGCGGGAAACGTGCAGGTGTCTTAACCAATCACATTCATCAAAGATGGTAAACTGAGCCTCAGCTCTATTAGTTCCTGTGTGTTTTTACAGGATATATGGACTTTTCCTTTTGTATTGCTCAGCTGTGAAAACATTTCAAAGAGAAAGAACACAGCGCTGCTGCCATTGTGAAAGGCATTGAAGGGATGGAAAGGGAAGTGTAAGAACTATGTATTCTATGACGGAAGCAGCCTCTCCACGGTACACTTCAGATAAATCTGAGTACTGGAAGAGCAGGAGGGAGATAAGTAGCTTCCTTATTTATCTTAGTCCAAAATCTATTTTCCTCACTGCTGTTTGTCGGCATTGCGTGATGTTGTGACACCGAATCAGAGGACCAGACTATTCGGGGCGGGGTGGGGGGGAGGAGATTCCCAATTTAGCAGGATAGTCACTAAAATTCCCAAATTAGCAGGATAGTCACTAAAATTCCCAATTTAGCAGATAGTCACTAAAATTCCCA